>JAZDUA010000760.1:0-247500 GCA_038098605.1 Gryllus longicercus
TTTGAGAGCGACAGTGGATTACTTCAATTTTTGTTGTTGTAAGAAAAAAGTGTTTATATTAGGATCAAGGAGCAACATGTGTGTTGTACCGTGGTCCTACCTAGGTAAGTTGCACGTTGGGCCATAAAAATCTATAAAGAGATAAAATTCAAATAAAAGTTGAGTTATAATCGCATTGTATCTTGCATCACAAACTGTGTAATGTAAATTTCAAATAAAAATAGATATTGAACAGCAAAATGCAATTTCTAAAACAGCTATTGATTGATTATTTTTTGCTAACGCGTCAACTACTCAGATCAAGAGTTCCGTAAGTGTGCTGCATTTTGTATCCCGGGAAGTGATGAGGTTCATACTCGAAATGTAAGATCCAGTGCCAAACTGCATGTCCGCTTGCAGGTTTCCCACTCACACTGGCAGATCCAGGAGGGGGGCATGCGCTCTCCAAAAACGGCCGTGAGTCTTCGTTTACCTTCCTTCTTTGGCAAAATTGATTTACATATTTTATTTATGTACGAATTATGTAATTATTTAAACAATGATATTGTATCGTATCTACAGTTCATAAATAATATGCAATATAATAACAAATGTTTATTATTTAACAAAAATCTACGATGCCCCCCTTCCCAAATGATCTGCTGGATCCGCCCCTGTTCTCGTCGAGGTATTAATCAACGGGAAACCGCCCAAATCGGGGGCGTATTCGAAACTTCAGACATGTGTGCTGGTGATGTGCATGGAAGGAAAATATTGCACTCGTTAAGGTACTGATTCGTCTGCTATTAATGGATTCGTCTGGAGAAACTACCGATCAGAGCAACCGACCACTAGATTTCTCCTCTAGTGGTTGAATTCGACCTAGCTCTGTACCTAGTGTCAAAAAATCTTTCATCTTCGGGACGCGTTTACAAAAGTCGAAATGTGCTTAAATTTAATCTTCAATTAACGCTAATAAATCCCCTGCTATTTGATATCGTTCAAAGCTGTTTCTAAACACTTCTGACACACACTGGTGCAAACAAAACAAAATGTTCAGGAAAATCGGTCTCATAGTTATACAGGTCTTTGACGAGTCTACAAGGAACACACATACGAACATTTTATTTACATTGATAAAATACAGGGTGGTCGTTTTAACTTGAGACAAGTGAATATCTCGAGAAATATGCATCCTACGAAAAAAGTGTTCGAGATAAAAAGTTAATATTATCGTGGGGGACATCAGTCAGTGCTAAAAGTAGCCACCCCCCGCCCCCCCTTTGGGGGGGTCGGGGGGGTCACTTTCATATCTTAAATGGGAACCCCCATTTTTTATTGCAGATTTAGATTCCTCATAAAAAAAGAAGTAACTTTTATTTGGGACATTTTTTCCAAATTATTGATAGATGGCGCTGTAATCGCAGCAAATGCCATGAGTTACCGATTCTGTTGGAAGATGTACCACTTGCAATACGACAGAACATGTGGTTTCAACATGATGGTTGTCCGGCACATTACGCCGCAATAGCCCGAGAAGTATTAAATCGCGAATTCAGTGGTCGTTGGATCGGTAGAGGGGGTCCAGTAAATTGGCCTCCTAGATCACCAGATCTTACGTCGCCGGATTTTTTTCTGTGGGGTTACCTTAAAGACAAAGTGTATGCAGAAGTACCTACAACTCGACAAAACATGATAGAACGTATCAGAAATGCTTGCTTAAAAATTACACCGGATATGCTTTCGAGTTGTGTAGCTGCATTTGAAGCTCGAATTAATAAATGTATCGAAATGGAAGGCGGACATTTTGAGCATTTGTTGTGAACTACAAAAGAGGCAAGGGGCTTCCCGAAGTTAAGCACCCCAATGGTGAGAGGCAAGGGGACTCACCTTAAACCAGCACCCCGATGGTGAGAGGCAAGGGGACTCACCTAAAACAAGCACCCCGATGGTGAGAGGCAAGGGGACTCACCTAAAACAAGCACCCCGATGGGAACAGTAACTACTACGTCCACGTCGTTGTTCCTGGGTAACGCTAAAAGTAGTTAAGAGCTTTGAATAACATAACAGGTTATTATTTGTTTGTTTTGCAAAAGCGAAATTAATAATTTCCAATTTTTCGTATTCCAGTCTATTTTTTGTTATTACAACGCCATCTATCAACAATTCGAGAAAATATCCTTAATAAAAGTTACTTCTTTTTTCATGAGGAATACAAGTCTGCATTAAAAAATGGGGGTTCCCATTTAAGATTCCAAAGTTGCCCGCCGCTCCACCCCCAGGGAGTGGAGGTGGGGGGTCATGTTTTGAGTCATACGATAAGTTTTTGAAAAATATTAAACACATGTTTTGCAGTTTTTCGATCCAATGTGAATTTCGCAAGATATGAGACCGTTTCCTTCATTTTTCTAGGGAATCGGGATAAATAGTTTTTTCCGATTTTAGCGCCATCTATTAATAATTTGGAAAAAATGTCCCAAATTAAAGTTACTTCTTTTTTTATGAGGAATCTAAATCCGCAATAAAAAATGGGGGTTCCCATTTAAGATATGAAAGTGACCCCCCCGACCCCCCCAAAGGGGGGGCGGGGGGTGGCTACTTTTAGCACTGACTGATGTCCCCCACGATAATATTAACTTTTTATCTCGAACACTTTTTTCGTAGGATGCATATTTCTCGAGATATTCACTTGTCTCAAGTTAAAACGACCACCCTGTATATACTAATTAAAGATGAAAACTTATTTGGCGGTATAAATTTTATCAGAAGTGTTGTACCATGAATCAGGAGCTCAAAACATCCCCTTTTCTCTTACTTCTTCGCACAATTAAACTAGTGGTGGTACAGAATGGCACAGACTTTTTCGTAATAATTTTACGAAGTCGATTTTACGAATTCTACGATCACTAAGTGTTGAGGTTTGGTGGAACTTATATGGTATTATTTAAAACACGCGTACTCATAAAAACAATGTGAACAAATCGCTGCTAATGTAAATATTAACGTTTATGTCAGCTCATAGAGCATTTAGCACTATCTTCATCAAAATTTAAAAAAAAATTATAGCGGTTTTTGAGAAAATCTTGTTTTTGTTATTTTTTAAAATTGCACCTAATATTGCGCGAAAACTAATAAAATTATCAAAAATGTACATATCGTTAATGAAAGAACTTCCTATGAACAAGTTTTATTTGAAGGAAAAATTTCTATCTTCAATTTTATAGTAGGAAGACACCCTGAAAATTTCAAAATTTTCGAAAATTTAGAGTTAACCTTGACAATCAGACTTATGCCACTTTTATAAGTGTATTTTACTCTGTTTTTTTAGGAAACCGAAAGAAAATGTTTGCAGCCGTTTTTTGAAAAATTTTGAAAATGTTTTCAAAATTCATGTAAAGTTCATGTAAATTGCCCAAAAATTTTGAAGAACGTTTTTCAAAATCGCACCGTCTTGAATCGAACCAGGTTGACAGTCCAGGGAATATCCGTTTTGGAAAAAATCCTATTATTACGTATAGTTTATGCGCTAGTGGTGTTCACGGACGGACGGACGAACGAACGAACGAACGAACGAACGAACAAACGAACGAACGAAAGTTTTGAGAAACATCAAAAGAACCAGATTCAAGGGCCCCAAAAAGTATTTCCGTTAAAATCTCGAAATCGATTTTCTGCAGCATTACATAGCTTTCCCTATGCTACATATATTATTCCGTATGTACGTGTGTATACGGGAAAGTAAAAACGTGAAACGGTAGGTCTTGTGCTGACTCTGACGCCATTCCCAAAGGTCGCGCATTAGGGGGCAAGTCGATAACTCTTGACCCGTTAGATATTCTTTTTCACCACGTGTTCTTCCAGGAAGGAAGGAGGGGTAAAGTAAGAAGAAGCCTCTGTTAATTCAAAGAAGAAAATGTTAAGTTAATTGCATATCCGTCGTCTCATTAGAAGAAATAAAACTGATATGAAGCGAGTAGTCGGAATACCATATCAATGCCCACGGTTTATTGTTACTTGATTCAAGGAAATCTCCTCCCCTACCAACCTCAACAAACACTTTTTCGGTATCAGGGGACCTCAAAACGTGTTTTTCCGTAGCATTACATAACTTACCCTACACTTCGTATATTATTCCGTATACGTACGTATACGGGAAAATAATTAGGGGATTATTTCAGAAATGTAATTTATTTTATTTTCTATATATCTTTAGACATCACCGAATCAAAATGTAAAGAGTCGTGCGTTAACTAAATGGAAGAGAAAATACAGAGGAAGGGTACCAACGAGGAGAAAAAATGTGTGTGACAGGATGTACATGCAAATGAATGTTTTTATTTAAGCTTCGTAGAGATGTCAAACTTTGTAAATATGTCTCATGAAAATCTCGTATAAAAATGCATACTTTTTCCGTAAATGTTTGCATGTTTTAGTAGTTTTGTTTTTGTTGTTGAAATTATTCATGCATAATGCATGTTTGGACTTTTTAAAATTAATACTGCAGGTTTAAATTTCTATCTAGCATATTAAGTACATTCTTATTATTTTTCTGCATAATTTGTTAATATTAAAAGTGACGCACATTTTGTGTAAATAGTATAGTGATCTTAGATCCTGATAGCACGCAGTTGTCTTTAGTGCTTATTGTTATTCTACACATTTTAACCTTCCGGTGCACTACTTGGATTTGCCACGCGAGTACACGTGCAGTGAGCAACGATCGCGAAATGAACTATCAACGCCATATGATACGTCGCGAAGGATACGGAAGATACACGAAATCAAAACTGAATTTCCTTTGATAACTGACAATAAGAGAGGAAAATGGAGAGCAGGGTCTCTGTCTTCTTGCGTGCAACAGAGGATTGTCACAAGTTTCTTAATTGTGAAGTTAAGTACAAAATGGCATCTTCTAACACTTCACAAACAAAGGATTTGAAACGACGATTTTCTGGAGGACGGATGGAAATGTAATTTATTGCAATAAAGAAGTAAGTAGTCTGTAGTGTAAAAATTAATCAATTAAAAAATATATCTACTGATGGAGTTTTCCTAGTCGAAATGTTTAGTGATCAAGTCCAATGTTGCTGCAGAAATTATATAATTTGAAATACTTGAACTCAGAAAAGGATAAAACAATGTCAATGAAATAGATATGAAACGAAAACCAAAACTTTAAGTTTATTGAAGTAAAAATAATTGTTTTTTTGGATTCTATTAGTATTTTTTTAGCAGTTTTGAGATTTTTCTGAGGTCCAAGAAATTGTTTCGTAGAAACAGTCTTTCCGAACATTTTCTCGATTTCAGAATTTTATCTATAATTCAATGTTATTGAAAAAAATTGTAAATCGTGCACTATTTCATATTTTTCTTTTAATTTCGTTTGAAGTACTAGTAGCATCTCTGTGTCGGCAAAAAGAATAATTTTATCAACAAGAGAAAGAAGTGCGTCAAAACAATTACGTACTAAACCCGATTGCTACAACCAACAATCAACAACTTACAATCTTAAATTTGAGCCTTTATAATTTCTGCCCATATGGTTTGAATGTGAACATTTAGCTAAATACATTTTACTGAAGTACGCTACTCTTAAATGAAATCTGACATATTTGGATCAAAATTGGAGAAAAAAATTGTTTTAAAACATGTTAAATGGTTTTTAAACATGGCAAAACAATGAAGCCTGAAACATATCCATTTTTAATGGAAATGTGTGATGCTTTAGTAGGGGCAAATGTACCTCCCGAAAATTAGCTAATACGATTGAATGATTTCTAGAGAAATATACATGATAGGACATCTCGGATCCATATAGATGAAGAAAAAAAATCTTGCTTATCTTCAGAAATTAGAATCAGTAGGTCTTCCTCCAGTGGAGTCATTAAAAAGTGTTGAAGACCTTAAAGTGTCTGGAATTAATATTTGGAGATGTGGGTGAGGTTGCTACAGAGAAATCACATAAAGTGTTAAATTCAAATCGTGACTTGAAATTTCTCCAAAATGCAAAAAAAAAAAAAAAAACATTATTTGTGGTAAAAAATCAGAAAATACAGAATTTGACCTTTTATTGGCCTAGATTTCGTATTTGAAGTATGCTCCAATTACGTCTTGTGACATATAATGATCATTTTCTGCATTCAAAAGTTTTTTTTTGGCAAAAGAATGAATTTGGTATAGAACAGTTTAGAAAAATTGTTAATTATTCACTTTTACAAAAGACGATAGAACTAAAAATTTAAGCAAAATAAAATTTGATAGTGCATGTTTGCATGCACATTTTAGCATTTGATAGTGCATGGAAATCCTGTCTTTAGTCATTACTATTCGTACACTTAACCAATACTGTATCTACGAAATCCTATATAACAAAATGTTTCTGAAATTTCGGGGGGGGGGGGGTATCCTCTTGATTTTATAACAACTTGGCATCTCCGTTGTTTAGATCTCACGAGGCGACTGCATGTCTGAGATGTGATCACCGAGTCTTCAGCTACTGTCTCTTCTAAAAATTCTAAAATATGCACTTTAATATGCAATACAAACTAACAATATGTCTTTTCATGTGTGAACCTTTCTTGATGAAATTCAGGAGAAGCATACTTGAAAAGTCACTGCACTTGACATTGCCCTTATGTTTTTGTGCAAACATTAATCTACCATACTTCGCGGGAGAAATAATTGAAGTAAATATTCACTAGTGAAGAACATAGTATGTCTTGTTTTTCTTCTACCTGGTTTAAAAATATATTAAGAAATATCCAATTTTAGTGCAAGTATTTTATCGTATACAAAAGGAAAAAATCCGCAAACTGTGACAAGCTCTTTCTAATCAATGAACGCTCATAAATAAATTATTCTATAAGAAGGTGAAACGCTTTAGAGATAATTCTCTATTTTAACGAAATATGCAAAATATGCGCCTATAATTATATGAATATGCCCTAACAGGAAAAATCGGCCAAATATGCACAAATATACTCCAACATATTAGTCTACCTAGCATCCAATACTAACCATACGTCAAGATATTTCACATAGCTATGCCCTGAAGCAACAAGCAAAAACAAGGAAAGTGTTACAAATCCGCTGACTAGTAATCACGTATTAAAAAATGTATTCGATCCTTTGCCAAATAAACGAGCCTTAGCCTCGGATACTCGCGAGTCTTAAACCACAAATTTGGAGACATTATTGAGAAAAGTTTGAAAATATTGAGGCTTCATGTAAAGTACCCTCAAAAATTAAAATATGCTTTTCAAACTCATGAGGGCCTGGAGTTACTTCAAATTTGTTGAGGAATATCATTTTTGGAGAAAATCTGCTGCCCGGGTTGGCGTTAGCTTTGACCATAGGCGGTCGGTCAGACAAAGCATTTTACCGTCAATCGATTTTTCGGTATCAAGAACCCACAAAACTTGGATTCTGACTACACAACGTGTTAGAGGAAGTAATTTACTATATAGCAACAGAATTTGCCCCCTTTTTTTTGTTTCTGGAGCCCGGCAATAAGCGTTTTTTCTGTCAAAATTCGCCGCTTTCTGGCGCACGATCTTCGTATGAAGTAAGGACGAGAAATTTATTAAGCGGGAGCCATGAGTTATTGCGAAAGACGCGTTTCACTATTTTCTCGCGTGCAGGTGTCGCGCTTCTGTGACTCTTGATGGCGCTTTCCCACCATTAGAAGCAGAGAAGCGCTGCTGCACTACACGATCGTATAGTAGAACCCCGGATAAACATCTAGAGGTATTAAGTTCTGTCTCGGTGGTTAAAACGTTTCTGTGAACGGCTAAGTTAGCTTAGGGCAACAATGGTTTGCCATTGCAGCGATTCTGACATGGAGGTCCTGATCCTAACACTTGACCGTGCGCGATCTTTCCTTCCTCATCCTAGTCCCCACTTCTCTTACACATGCACGACACTACCACACATGACGGGAAGCCAGTAAGCTTATAGAAATAGTGCAGGGTAGATGTTCATGAAAGCCTCAAAATTTTAAAATGTTGGTGGTTTCAGATGTTTTCGACGTACCTTCTCAACTACAAGGTTTGTCCGAAAAGTAAAGCCATTATTTTAACCAATATATTTATTGAAGATATTGTTACACACGTTTAATACTCTTCGAAGTGGTTCCCTTGGGCATCAAAACATGTTTTTCGGCGACTCTGCAACGCTCGGTACGCGTTATGGAAGGCTTCAACTGCGACCTCGGCAAGAGCCCTCGTCACGGCGTCTTGGATGACATCAGTCGATCCCCACGGATTCCTTTCTAGGCGGTCTTGATTCTCGGGAGGTGAGGCAGTGTTGTCAAGTTGTGCTTCGCCTGATACGAACGCGCGGTGTGGCTTGAGGCACTGTCGTGCTGGAGCTTCCAGTTAGCGGCGATCTCCTTTCTCGCTTGGACAACCCTTTTTCGCAGTCTTTCCAACACATCGACGTAGTAAGTAACGAAGTAGGTACTTGTGCAAATGTAGTTCACGGTTTGGCCTTGAGGAACGAACTCTCTGTGGACCACACCTTTGGTAGCGAAAAAGGCAATCCACATTGTTTTCACTTTTGTCTTGCTCAGTATTGCTTTTTTCGGTTTAGGGGGCACTTAGGTGATCCTGTCGGGGCTTTGACGTTTTGTTGTGCTGGGTCATACTCAAAACAGCATGGTTCATCCCCGGTAATGACATTGTCAAAACAAATCAGGTTCAATTTCCACATGTTTGAGAAGTTCACTCGCGATGGTGATTCTTCTGATCGTCCGTCAGCAGCTTTAGAAGAAACTTGACACACGGATACCTTCAGCATGTAACATTTATCGGTTGCCAATTGTGTACAATTGTTTTGGGAATGTTGAGAGCGTCTGCAATAATTAGGAGAGTCAACCGACGGTCAGAATTTAGAAATCGCGCACACGGGCCAAATTGTCGTGTGTTGTGCTGGTTGAAGGGCGTCCAGCGCGGGGTTCGTCGACCACGTCTTCCCGACCTTCCTTAAACGCTTTCAACCACTTCGAAACGTGGGAATATGATAGAGCATTGCCCCGTAAGCTTGAACAATCAATTGATGGGTCTCCGCAAGAGATTTGTTGAATTTCGAACTAAACTTTACGGCATAACGTTGCTGGAGTGACGATTCCATCGCGTTTCGTGACACAGGGAGTAAAGAGGGGTACGCGGAGACAGCGATCCTGACGCCCCAACGGCTCGGAGCAGACTGGGAAAGGCATCGCTTTGAAGCTGAGAGTCCCCACTCCCACACCAAACCCAACCGATGAGAACACTGCGGCCATTTTACACCTTGTAGGTTATTCAAGATTTTATTACTGAAATCTATTCTTTAAATTAGAACTTTCAATGTCATATATATTTGAAATGTTTAGTTTTTCCCGTAATTTTGAGTGAAATATTGATTTTTTAAAATGTGAAAACTAGATTTCTTAAAAACACTTCCAACTTTTTGTTAACTCGAATAGAGCAATGTTTGCTTGTGTACAATTGGATCGGATTAGTGACTTTCGAAAGATTTGATTTGCTTCTTCATGCGTCTGGCGTTCGATTGAAAACAGCCAGGTGGGCTAGTGGTTAAGTCCGTTGCTCAGCTACTCCGTGCCTGAGTTCGAATCCCAACTCGGCCCATTTTTGTGGGTTGAAAACGCATTTTCTGTTTTAGCTAGATTTATAAGACGAAACCGTTAAAGAATACGATAATATAATTATGTGCTGTTGTAGCACATTGTAGGTCGATTCGCGATACAAAATAATAATAATAATAATAATAATAATAATAATAATAATAATAATAATAATAATAATAATAATAATAATAATAATAATAATAATAATGTAAAAAGGCGCGCGATAAGCAACATTTGTAGAAGCTAGACATTTTCGTTCCCGAGTTATAGAAAACTTATTTGCATCGGTTAACGAATTTCAGATTTGATTTTTCTGCATTGCTAACAAAATAGTAACGCACCCCGTTGTACCACTACAAGCAAAAGGAGAGTTCAACAAGACGTGCGCATAGTGAACCTGATCGAGATAGGGGTCATTGACCCGGTAGCTGAAGTACATTACTTGTTACAGGCATATTAAGTCTTTTTTTTAATTATTCAATACAAATGTAAACTAGTACAGTATATACATTTCTGTTAAAATAAATATTATTTCTCCTTATTGATGATCAGTACGGCCCCTGATTGTATAAAAACAGTTATGCTGCTTTGATTTTGATTAATTGGCTCCATTGATTTTGATTAAATTTTGTTGTTGGGTAGTGTGAAGGACGTTTGAGAGAACGGTACAGGTCTCATTTTATTGAAAGCCCTGATTTTTCGAAAATTGCAAAAATCATAATTTTTTCGGCCGTCTTACACGTACAGTTTTTAAGATATTTTTTTTCTTAATGAAATGTGTTCATCAAAAACAGTTCTTCAAAAGAGTCAAGTTCAATATTTCAAAAATATGAGTGTTTTTTACGTAATTTTAGATGAGACATAGGCGCTTTTAAAGCCATTGTAAATAATTTTCTCAGAAACGGCTTCAAATTTTGTCTTACAATTTATCCTCGTGTGTAGGAAATAACTGAAAAGATAGTGGTGATAGGCCTATTTTCGGCGCACCCTGCATTTTCAAAAATTGCAAAGTAAGTTCGGAATTGTATATTCGAATTTCGCGCGCTTTGTTTCAGGCGTTGCCAGTTCGGAAAATAGCAACTCTTCAATTTCCTTCGAATTCTTCCCATTGTTGTTGGTAATAATTTTATGATGTTGATAATATTTTTATGAAAGCTAATAGATTGAAGGAAGGTCATACATTTTAACTTAGAACTAACAAATGTACCTCTATACTTTAAGTAGTTTTAATCACTGATTATGGTCAAGATACCCAGACTAAGAGGTAGAGCGGAATGGGTGGATATGCTATGGCTTCTGCGACGTCACTATCGATATAAACTCGCCGTCGCCCATACAGCTGCTTGAAGACATCAAATAATGCTAAATTTTCTAATATATTGAAGAATATTTATTAATATGTATTCAGAATCAAGAACAACAATAATATCTGAAATCAATTATCTAGGTTTCTGGATGGCGATTTTTAATGTCAGTGATAATCCACACGTAAATGTTTTTAATAACCCCCTGCAGGGTATTTGTAACTATATTTGAGATGTAATCGGCTCATATGATTTAACTTGATCTTAACCCGTTACTTGGAATGTACCATAGTATTACATTACATTTGATGGAATTCAATCACCTCCTAATTATATTGAAACAAATTTGCAAAATACAAAAACAAGATAGAAAAACAACAACCTATATACCTTAACTTTGTTTTGATACAGAAGAAAATTTTTCTGTCATTATGAAAATATTTAAATGTCGTATCCTAATAAATATCCCTGTCCTGGCGTATAACTTTACCGCTTGAGGGTTCAACGATGAAAATTTCTGTGACAGAATTTTGCAGTCTCCGTACCACATTACGATCTTTGCGTACACTATGCTGTCGACTGAATTGCGGACATAAAGGTTCAAACTCTTTTATTATATTTAACCAATTATTTGTTGGGACAATCAAACCACCGCGAGATAATTTTTCTATCCAACCTCCACCTGAATGAGAACTCTCTCTACTTGTTCATTAGCTATGCCAAGAAAACAGTCATATGATATACAACGTTGAGCTATGTACCCAGCTAAATAGCATAACCTTCCGAAGTAGATTCCCATGGACACGATACGGGGACATCTATTGTCATCTCGCGTTCTACCTCCGAGTCATTCTGTACCACATTCGATGCTTCTTCCACATTGGGAGGTAACCCGTTAAAGAAGAGATGAGATATGCATCAACATCTTGGTGAAGTCACAAGACAACTGTTTAATGTTATATTTCTAACATTTCTGCTCATTACAACAAGACGTAAGCGACTATTGGATTCGACAGGTATAGAATGATCGTATGCTCATGTTACTCGTTCTTATATCTGAGAAAACAATTTTTCTAGGCAGTCTTGATTGAATCGAGATGTAAGGATGAATTTGATGTATTTGTTTTCAAGTTCTTTGTTACAAGAAATCAAAGCACGAATATGCAAATACGATTTTTTTTGTTTTGAGTGGAAGTAAGGTGTGTCTTATTCCAAACCGTATAGTTTCACAAACTGCACAATGTGTAATCAGTAATTGTTCTTGAGCTTGCATTTGCAATAGGATGATCGTCAGATTTCAGAGCCCTTGTATTTATTTCTACGTAAAAAACATAATTTATTAACTTAATAAAATTAGATATTTCTTGTACATGAGGCAAGATAATGCCTGAGCAACATGTTTAGACAGTAGTTGACAAGCAAGTTTAACTTTTTGACGATCCCTCCCAAACACATTGATATGAGCAGGAGTCAGTTTTGGGCATAATTTAATTTCCTCGCAGTTCAGATTGCAAATCTCGCAAGTAATTCTCGTTCCTGAAATGGAGGTTTGTAGATTAAATGTAATGGGGACTGACCGTGTTGTACATTAAATGAGTCTGCGCGTTTACTAACATGAATCCATTTTCTTCTCAGAATTTGGATCTTACGGACACGAATGATACACTACATCACTTCCTTTAGTTTTTTGATTGTAGTTTCACAGACTGACACTGCACAATTCAGATTGTTCGCAGAATATAATAAAATTAGTTTCTTAACGTAACCAGACGAAACCTCAACTTATAAACACAAACACTTCACAAATACGCAGTCCAAAACACCATCTTTTTTACGGACAGTCTAAAAGAAACTTTAAGTTATTGTTGTATAGTCTAAATCCCGATTATGTATATTTTCGGCATCACTAATACTTCACAAAACGCGACCAGGCCGCAAACAACAAATACCTGCCAGTATATCACATGACAAATTGCTTAAACTTTCTCGTCTGTGACGTCATGCGCAGGACGACCAAAATGTATTCCATTGCGCAGCCGAATGAGCACCCCTTGCATAGAATAAGAGATTAAGATTATGGTATTAAAAAATTGAAAGTTCACTTCAAATGTAATGAAGGTAGGCGTGTGTAAAATTGTTCTTGTTTTTCGGTATTATGTTCTGGAAATACTGTAACATTTAAATTTATTCGCGTTCTTTCATATCTAAAAGTAAGAAATAACTATTTCTCCTGGCAATGGATATAAGCAGATAAGCACGAGAGGCAATTCGTTTGAATTAGACATTTTCAAGTTATAGCTCATTTTTTACTTTGGCAGTAATCACATGTTTTAATATTACATAGTTCTTTTCATTTATGCGAGAGAGTATGTGGTGTTTTAGCTCCCCTAGTTTAAAAAGTGGCTTAATTTTTGCTGTTTTGAAAATATCGGGAAGTATTCCTCTGCATAAAGAAGCATTGAAAATGTGAGTTAACGGGCGTATAAAGGGCAAGTACACAAGTTGTCAATAAACAATCCGAAAATTCATCTAAACTAGATGAATATTTACTGACTATTCTCAGGATTTCGTTAGAAGAAGTTTCGGATATTAACACCGTATTGAAAATTTGTTGGGAAGGTAATGATGTTGAATTTTGAGGTATTAGTCCCTTTGAGTTCAGCCGCAATGCTATAAAAGTGTTGGTTGAAGAGACAGACCACTTTATCCGGATTACTTGCTTCTCTTTCATTATCCTTTAAAACACATTTTCTAGAAAGTATTGAGATGATGTGGTCGTATTTTTTATTTTAATATTCCACATTGCTTTAGTTTTGTTACTAGCGTTCAAAATATCCTTGTTATTTTTCATTACTTTTGCCTGAACTATTACTTTCCTTAAAATTCTTTTGTATTCTCATGAAAACCGGGTGACAGTTACATGAAAACCGGGTGATACGTTATGATGTTTAGAAATTAAATAAAAAAGTACGTTTGTTTTTACACGATGTTCTAATTGTGGGATTCAAGTATTACTTTTCCGTGAAATGTTCAATTTTCTCCTTTTAAGAGTAAAGCACTGTTAAAAGGAAGTGAAAGCTTTGAGAACAATAAATTATATTTTTCATTTGTGTCATTAACGTTTAAACTACGTCCCGTGGTTCCTTCAGCAAATAGTTCGTGAATAGTTAATGTTAACTTTAGAGAATGCTCTGCACATGCGTGTATTATTTATTGTGTCAGTGTTCAAGTGTTGAGTAATTGTAAGGATTTGTGCATCGTGGTCACTGTAATCTACATTAGTAGTTTTTATTTCATATCTAGTTGTGTTTTTTAAATTATAATTTCATCTATTGTTTTTTGTGATTTAAATTTATTCGTGAAGGTACGGTCACTGTAATATCTAATTTAAAAGAATAAAGTAAATTCAAAAACTGCTCTTTTTGTTAGTTTCGCTCAGAAAATCAATATTGAAATCACCACTCGCTTTGTTGGAGGTCTGTAGATGCAAAGCAAGATAATTTTGAGCGTAGTAAGATGTATGATTTATTTTAAAAACTTTTTCAACTGCATATAAATTGAATTCTGTTAAGTAGGTATAATAAATATCGTTTTTTACGGAAATACACGAATCTCCGTAAACAGGGCCCTTATTTGATTCCCTTGCTCTGCAATACGATCCTGTAAGGTAAAACCTAGGAATTTGGAGTGTATTAGATTATTATGAGAGAAACAATGTTCTGTAAAGCAAAAAACAACATCTACTTGACCTAGATCACACAGTAAAGCCGCCTCGATAAATTCAATTTTATTTGAAAGAGATTGCACATTATGTTTTATTATTTGAATTCTTTGCATGTACGTACACGGATGTTTCTCTGCTGCATCTAACTGTAGCTGCTATTTATTTATCTCATTTTTACTTCGAATGCGTGGTCGAAGGATATATCGTGTCTCAGCGGTGTCAGGAGGTGAGGAAGGAGGGTCGACAGATGTAGAGTAATGGATGATGGGAGAGGTAGTACAAATATTAGGTTCAATGGACAAGGTAACTGGGTCCAAAGAGATCCCGTAGGATGGGAGAAAACTAGGAGATGTGGGTGGGAATGGGTCTTGGGCAGGACACTGCCGTGGTGGTGAAATTATGTGTTTTGCAAGCTCGCTACCGAGTGCATGTTTTCCGACAAGATTCAGGTGAAGACCATGACGGGTGGAGTGTTTTTCTGAGAGATAGTGTAGCTCAAATAATTTAACATGTGTGTCTCTCAGATGCAGTTTCAATTAGTTGTTCGTATAATTTTTTGCAGTGTTGGTTTGGTTTACCAGAAGGACAGTCTATAATGTTCGTATTTTGGACGGCACATTGTAGTTTGTCAACATGTTGCTCCAGTGTAAAGTGACCACCCAAATTGATGCCATTCTGCTCTCCTATGATGACTCTATCCCGTTTGGTGAGAGTTTTTGTGTGGGTATCCAACTCATTGGTCGCGTCGGCAAATTTCCCGTTAGGTTAGTTTATGAAATATTCGAGACAGCTACTTCTCAACAATTCTAAATGTCGGTTAGACTAAGGAATAATTTAATGTGGCATTTTTTAGTTACTCTCCAAACACTTATCACACCGACATCGATAGCTCAGCGGTAACATCGTTGCCTTTGCAGCGTCGTTGACTATACCAAATTCGAATCCAAATGGTGGTGGATTTTGGACACTAGCTAGATAGCTAGGTCTAGTTAACCACTGTCAGGAGGAGAATCCCAATATCCGATTGCTTTTATCGGTTGTTTTCCGTGGTTTCTCCTGTCAATACCAGTAGCGTAACAAGTGGAGCGCGGCTACCTTTCCTTCCTCATCCTTGCTCCCCTCCTTCCCCTTACATATACGACCGAAACTTTAAAGGACTGTCTGTTTTGAATTGTCTAGACGTTGTTCTCGATAGCATTGGTGTTCGTGAACAGTTCGCTAAAAACTGTATTATCATGGTTACAATAATCACTTGATGCATTTTTTCTACAACAATATTATGGCGGGGTCAGATATGTTGAATTCAGGATGCGGTGCACTTATACGATTCCTTCGTCAGAAGTGCACTAAATTGCCCAGCTTTTGCCTGAAGCGTGGGTCTACTCAAAAGTAGTACGCTATTTGCCCGTTATTCTTTAAAACTGCCTGTTTCCAAAGTGAGTAGATGAACGAACCTGTTTTGCCTTATTGCGCTTATGAAATTGGACAATAATTTTCTCATTACTCAACTCGCGGAATAACCTGAAACGACTCTGCAAATTATTCAAAATGCTGCTTGATAATGAAATATTGCCGCGACATGTTCTCGTGTAATCAGTCAGAATACTATTGAACATTAGCCTGAAAATGTCAAAAGAACGTTATCGGAAGGGAGGGCAGGTCGTTCGACTCGACATGGCTGTTAAGAAGCCGTTTCGGTTTAGCGGGAATAATAAAAATTTCGCGTCCTTGGACAGCGGAGAGGCGGAGATGGTTGGGTCGGACTCGACCACCCTCCTTTTCCAGCCGACCGTTGGGGAGGTGTGTATCAGTGTTGGACTGTACAGAGAACAACTTTGTTAAATTTTTGCGCATGCATAATCAGGCTGTTTTTCGAAGTTGTCGAGCAAATAATCCAAAAAGATTTTGTTCTCATTTCGTAGAATGGAATATGAGAACCCATATTTAATCAGTCACTCTTCCTGGAAATTAGATTTATTACTAATTTTACAATTAAGTTTGAGAACTTGGTGGCAGAATACACTAACAACATTACTGAACTTAATAACATTTTCAAACTTTACAAATTAACGTCAACATTTCACCGTGCAATCTTTCATAGCATTCCACTTCACCACACTTCACTTTACCACACTGCAGAACACTGAGCTATAATGTTTCTCTTACACACTCGTTTCCCTCAGTTTCAAAACGCCACTACACTGCCCATAATTAATAATAATAATAATAATAATAATAATAATAATAATAATAATAATACTTAATTACATAGTAAACATACACTGAATAATATTAAAGATATTTATAATACACATATCAACATTCAGGAAACTAATTTATTTTTAAATTTGCTTAGGCTGTGAGCAAAGGGATCGAAGATAGGAACCGTTCCAGTCTCTAATAGTTCGATTCGCGAACGAATATTTCCCAACGTCCGTTTTCTGAATTGTCTGAATTAATTGCATGTGATCCGCTCTGTAGGTATCCCCAATCGACTTTGAATTTCTTTCCAAGCTCGAAGGCCTGTGTACGGTTTGTACGTAGCATAGAGAGGTGACTTTAATCTCCTCCTTTTGAGTGACTCCCATACTTCTTTATTCTTGGTACCCCTGAAAGTAAATTTTGATGCTCTACGCTGGACGTTTCCTAGATTCTTTTGCTGCAAAATTCTGTATGGGTCCCAACATATCGCGCCATATTCTAATATGGGTCTCACTAATGACATATGTGCTAGTTCTTTGGCTTTCACTGTACTCTTTTTCAGAATCCGCATAACAAAATGTAAAGATTTCCAGGCTTTCCCTACCACGAAATTGACTTGATTTTCCCAGCTCAATTTACTCGAGCTGTATTCCTAAATATTTGCAAGACGTGACTCGAGGTACAACATTATTGTTCAATTTGTAAGCAGATTCATTCTAACTTCGACCCCTACCAAACGTAATGGACTTGCTCTTTGAACTGTTTATTTCCATGCCGTTTGTGTCCGCTCAGATGTGTAATTTGTCTGTCTCGCTGCAAATTATCCTCGTCCTTTTTCGAGTTGATAATCCGATAAATTACGCAGTCATCTGCAAAGAGTCGTACATTTGAAGCTAAACTTGTCGGCAATTCATTCACGAAGGCCAGAAACATGAGTGACACTTCCTTGTGGAATTCCTGACGTGACGTTTCTCGAGGTCGAATGTGATCTCTCTAACCGTTATGTTCTTTGTAGGAAATATTAGGGAGTTTTAGCGCCACGCGTAAGGTAGCGGCGTTATGCACTAACAGTCACGTGACATACCTTGAAGTCATAACGTCTTATCTTAGGCCTAAGGTACGACCTTATACCTTCATAAATAGTGCACGCCTGTGGGAGTCTCTACGGGCACCTTACAAGCGGCAAAATGGCCGCCTAAAAACAGGAAAAGTTTTTTCCAACCCTAATAAACCAATTCTTGTATGTAAGGCAGTTACAATTATTCCTTACGAACTCCACAACGCTGGCAAAAATTAACGGAATATGTTAGAGAGGTGACAGGAAAGAAATTCGCGAAAAAGAAGTTCAAATCATATCTTCGGGATAGGTTATGTCTTATGCTCATAACGAACGCTGTTTAAGGTACTTCCTATATTTTCAAGAAAAGCAGATTCAAAATCTAAAACTCCATGCACAATGTGTATTTGCTAGTCTGTTGACTCGTAACGTGTTTTAAATGTCTCACCACTAGCCTACACTCTTTGATATATTATGCAATTTCTCTGTTCAACGCTTGAAATGCTTCCTTTGTTATAATGCATAACGCAATGCCGCAATTGCTAAAACTCTTATGAACGTTGTTCATTACGACCTTATGAAGGCGTTAGTCACATGATCAATAGAGTTTAAGGATATCTCCTTACGCATGGCGCTAAAACTCCCTATTAATGCGTTTTACTTTCTAGCCTTACTACGTACTTCGCCTTACTTCGTACGACAGACAAAGTATTGTAATTATTCTGTAGAAATTGTTGGTTTTGCGACAGAAAAACTCGTAATGTGGGGCCCTGGTATCGAGAAACTGGATAATTCTTGTTCCTACACATGTAGGATATTACTTCCTCTTACACATTTTATAGCCAGTATCCACGCTTTGTAGGTCCTTAATACCGAAAAATTGGTTGATGGCAAAAGTCTGTCTCTGCGTCTGCCCGTCCGTCTGCGACCAATGCTGGCGCCTAAGCAGTGTGTACGATTTTCTCCAGAATTGATCTTTCTCCCTATCGATCTGCACAACGTCGAGACCATGCTTGTTTGAAACATGTTTTGATTTTGGGGGTTACTTTGTATGAAACCTCAGCATTTTGAAAATTTTCCCAAAATTGACTCCCGGAATGACATTGTCCATTGCGAAATGTTCATCATTTCAAATTACAACTTTTGAACGAACCTGGTTCGTTGAGGAACCCTGTCTGGAAAGGTTGGAGAGATAATTCCCCTTGTCAGCAATGATCAAACTCTTACATACCTGGGAGTGAACTTTTCTATCTGGAACGGCTTCCAATCTAAAGCATCCATGTCGAATTTAATGGAAGCAGTGTCGAGGCTTCAAAAGGTGCATTTAAAGCCCACTCATGAGTTGGCATTACTTCATACTTACATAATGCCACATTATCTTTATCAATTGGTTCTATCCATGTCATCTATGTCGATGCTCAGGGAAGCAGGCGGTGAAATCAGAGTGGCAGTCAAACATTTTCTACATCTGCGTATGAGTACCGCAGATGGATTATTTTATCTGGCCAAGAGAGATGGAGGACTGGGATTGCTGCGGCTCGCCCAACACGTTCTTAGAGTTGCGCTGAACCTAGGATTACGATTAGAAAAATCTGCAGATCCTATTTTCAGATGGTTGAGCTCCTGTCCCAGTTTTTACCAACGGACAACACGGTCACGTGGTCGATGTGACTGTCCGCCACGAGGATGGGTCTAGCCTTCTGAAAGCAGGGGAGGAAAATAGGTAAAATACCAACCAGCCATCCCCCTGGCAGCCCAACGTCATGGAGTACCCAACGCCTTAATCCTGCCAGTGGTGGTTGGAACCTCTGGGGCTATGCCAAGATTCACAATCAGTGTCGTCAAGACCCTGGGGATTACGTCTCGAGGCGATCTACCATCTCGTTAATTGCTCTCAGAAGCTCTACTAAACTTTACTCACAATTTGTAAATTACGATGGAGCAATTTAGCATTGCTGGTAGCAAATGCAGAAAAGAAACTTCAATGTCCCGTGGGAAGTCTAGGGAACCCAGGGGATCGTAAAATGCCTAGGAATTACCCAGTTACCACGACTTTAAGTGGGAAGTGTATGCTATTTAATGTATCATATAGAAAATTGTGTAGACAGAATCCAAGTTTTGTGGGTCCTTGATACTGAAATATCGATTGGCGGTATAACGGCTGTCTCTCCATCTGCCCGTTTGTCCGTCTCTGTGGTCAACGCTAGCGCCTAAACTATTCAAACGATTTTCCTCACACTATTATTCCCCGATATATCTCAACGATCTCGAAACCGTGTGTGTTTGAAACTGATATTTTGATTTAGGGGTACTTAATATAATTCCTCAACATTTTCTAAATTTTTCGCAAAAATTGCTCCAGTTTTTTAAATTAAAATTTGTTCGCGGATAGCGTAAGGAACGCTTCAAAAATTGAGCACTTCTCATTTTCGTCGAAATCTGAATTTTTGCAATTTGCAACTGTTTATTTTTTACGTCTTTCTAGAACCAAAAATTTGAAAATAGGAACTTTTTCCGGAATGAAATCTTTTATTCAAAGGCATCCTGAAATAAAATAATACAATTCGAAAATGTATGCAGTTTTCGTAGAATTGTGCGCGAAACATGCTTTTTATAAATAATTATTTTCTCAAAAAGGAATCTGATATTTTTTTTAAATTTAATCTAGAATGTAATAGGTGGTAAAGAAAATGGCGCTTTTCTCATTTTCGACGAACGCTCTGTATTGTCGAAAATTGCATATATTTAGCAAGACAAAAGTACAATATCGGTGATAATTTTTTTCTTAATTGCAATCTGATAAAATGACTTGAAAAAGTTCGTGTACTATTTTGAGAAAACAAGTAGTAATTTACGCGTGATGCTTTCATGATTTTAATGCAATTTATAACAGTCCACATGGCTACAGTGTACCCATGGGGAACTCTTGCATGTTAATTCCCTCCCTCTTCCCTATCCTACCATTTCCATAGTAAGAGGGATAAGTTTACGAAACTGTTTATTTGAATTAAAAATGTATGAAGGTCCTTAATTAATTCCGTTCGTTGAAGTTATATCTTGGAATAATGTAAGCTATTGCACTACGCTACAGAGTACCCATGGTGAACTCCTGCATGGTAATTCCCTCCCTCTTCCCTATCCTACCATTTTCATAGTAAGATTGGAAAGTTTTTGAAACTGTTTATTTGTTTTAAAAAATGTGTGAAGGTAACTTCCAGAGGCGGGATTTCGGAGCTTTTATTGGAGGGGGGCACATTTTGGCGCTATTATAAACACGAAAATATTCGGCTGTATTAATGCTTTAAGTTAATTCTGGTGCAATTATGTACCCTGTTTTCAATTTTTTCAATTATTTAATATATTATTATTATTGAATGTTATTAATGAGATTAGTTGAACACAGGTGACAGATCCTCATTGTTATTCGAACGGTCGGAACTGTAAAATTAACGATGCATTTCTATCAGTGAATCGTATATTGAAATATCTAAAATATTTATTATTTATTATGATCACAAATGATTATACATAACTGTAGGGTACATATTTTAAAATCTATATTAATAAATTATTTTAATTAAATGCAATATTATGTTTTTGGCAAGTTCGAAAATATTTGTAGTTCTATTTATAGAGGGGAAGGTGATTATTGAGCCCCCAGTTTTATTTCGGCTTCAAAAAATGAAATGATTTTTTTAAACACAAATATAATTTTATCTTCAACATTTGGGTAAACTTTATAAAAAATGTTAACTTTATTAACTGTTCAAAAAGTGGGTAAAAAATCAATAATTCAAAAGAAGTTATGTTTGAAAAACTAGTGGCGCTACAGAATGCCACAAATATTTCTCATATTAATTTTCCATTTTCTTTGGTCTGGGCTAGCTATTCGGACTTGCCACCTACTCTTGCCAGCTACCATCTAGCCCAAAGTAAATTTTTAAAACTTTTCTCAATTTTTCGTTTTCCTAACAGTTGAAGCGAAATATTACTTTAAGAATTTTTTAGAAGAGTTAAACCTCGTCCTAAATGGCAATATTCGTTGAAAACTTTGAAGCCGTTTTTTAGAAAATGCCGTTTAAGCCTTACTGTGAATGCAAAATTTGAAGCTCTTTTTCTCAGTAAATTTTTGAGTTTTCGAACAATTTCATTGGAAGACATTTAAAGCACCTTTTTCAGCAATGCAGTAGTGTTTACAAATTCCTGAAAATGTTTTTTATTAACGGCCTAAATATTTCTGTAAAAAAGAGTTTTCAAGATACATACACACACACACTTTGGGCGCGATAGATGCTAGCTGTAAAGAGGATGAGACAAGAATGTAAGTTTGCCCATACCAACGAAATTACAAAACTAACTAGTACAAGAAGATCTGTGCCATTCTGTTGCACCACTAGTTATTTTCACGTACGTATATACAGAGTAATATACATAGTACAGAGAATGTTATGTAATACTGCGGAAAATCGATTACGATATTTCAACGGGAATACACATTTTGGGGTCCCCTGAAACCAATTTTTTTCCAAAACGTCGGTACGTCTGTCCGGTGTATGTGAACAATGAAACTAGTACCTAAATTATGCGTACGATTTTTTTCCACACTGAATAAACACCTGTCGATCTGGTCTTCGTCGAAGCTTGCGATTTTAATAAAAACATTCATTAACTGTTGGGGGTGCTTTACATGAAGCTCTCAGGACATTTTCCTAATTTTCTCAAAAATGGCTCAAAATTTTTCCGTTAAATTTCTTATAAACAGAGAAATAAATACATTTATAAAGTTGATATAGGTCCAATTTTAGTTGATAACCCTGAATTTTTGAAAATTGCAAGAGATTGAATTTTTTTCAGCGTCTTCCTACAACTACAAAGATTTTTCTTTCAAGTAAATTTTCTCGTCCATAATTAGTTCTTTCATTTAGGTCGTGCACAATTTTTGAAAATTTTATTAGTTTTCGCGCAATGTTGCGTCCAATATTTAATATGTGCAATATTTAAAAAAAGGTAACTTGCTCGAAAACGGATCCAGATTTTTTCTTTAAACTTTTGCGATGGATAGTGTTAAATGTATTCTACATGATGACAAACGCTCTTTTGCTCTATTCTTTTGTTTTTTTAATATACTAATGTATTTTTTTGACTTGTGTCTCACGTCGTTTTATTTGAGGCGGTTTGTTCGTATAGAAGGTTTATGTAGATTAGAGATGTGTACGTCCATAAATTTCGTAAATCATAATGTTATAACCACATATCTACACAATTTGAAGAAGCAAGTGATAACTAAGATTATATGGCCTTACCCACTGTCTGTCTAGCAGATGCTACCATGACTGCCTAGGGAAGAGTGACTCTTTCCTGGGGGAGTTCCCCGTGGGAGTAGCCAGGAAGTTTGTTTTTGTGATGTTCCATGTTATGTTGCACTCTTTCCCTGAGACAGTATGTGCTTGTGTCATTAGGCATTTCCAGATTGAGTTCAGTTTTGAATATTATAATAAAAATGATAATTTTTTTAAAAAATAGCACGGGTGTATTTTATTTATTGACCAACAGAGAAAATATTATTTCATTTAGAATAAATGAACTGAATACAAACACATTGCACCAAAAGTTCATCATATGTGATGTATGTACGTACGTGGCGCGACAGCCCGTGAACGGGCTCAGGCCTACCAGCGACGTCCCTGCCTCGTGGCCATGAGTTAAGGGGGTACGTGTGGTTAGCACGTAGACATCCTCATTCACTTGAGAAGTGAATTTTCTCATCACCACACAGCTACATATACTGGGTACATATACTGGGTGCAAGTAAAACTCACACTATAATCTTTTCTGACTGGAAATCGAATCCGGGGCCGCGTAGTGGAAAGCGTGCTCGCTGACGAAGTGCTAGCTACGAGGCATCGTATGTGATAAGGCTGCAATTAAATAGTTTCCATTTCCAAAAAAATGAGCAGTTATAACTATATGGATTCTGTGAGATAGGAAATAATCGTCCCCAACAATCACAGTTATACAATCTATTATAACATTCCCAAGGTTAACTTTCGGAAAACACTTTTCCCATCTTGAGTGGGTCTCTAGCAAGAAGGAAATGTGAGAAATTAACGTGAAGGGAACAAAAAGAAATACAGAAAAATATGACAAAATTGACAAATAAAATGAAATAAATAATAAGTAAAATTAAAAATTGCTTACTGCTCTTTTATTTATTATTTCTTTCATTTTATTTGCCAATTTTATCTCATAATTTGCTGTATTTGACCCACTGAAGAT
This sequence comes from Gryllus longicercus, assembly GCA_038098605.1. Lineage (NCBI taxonomy): Eukaryota > Metazoa > Arthropoda > Insecta > Orthoptera > Gryllidae > Gryllus > Gryllus longicercus. The sequence goes on from JAZDUA010000760.1 coordinate 24,168, forward strand.
GGGAAAAGTGTTTCCCAAAAGTTACCTTTGGGAGTGCTATAATAAATATTAAAACTGCGATTTTTGTGAACAATTATTTCCTATCTCACGTTATGGATACCACAAGATATCTGCTACCACCACAAATTATATGCGTTCTGTATAACGGTCAATTACAGTCTGGGATTGATGAAAGAATTAGAAAGGGGTTCGAAGTTTCGTTTTGCTGATTTCGAATTGCTCAAGTCAAAGAGGTGGGACAAAATTTGTGGATATCATTAATGGATAACATTTGTTATGCTTTAAGTAGTCTTCCACATTTCCATTGTTTTGAAACAGACTGTGACTGTTTAAAACTTGCACTGATTCCTATAGTTATATTCTGTTGTTACTCTCTAGCTTCTACATCTAGGCCTTCTCATTGTTCTTTATATTGTCATTTAAATTTGTGATAATAGTATTTATATTTGTGTTGACATTAACAATTTGTGTTGTTTCAGGAGTCAAATTACGCGGAAAAGATCGTGGCCAACCGACACAGCCCCCTGGGTCAAAGAAATAAAGATATCCCAGGGGGCAAATACCCAAAGTTTGTGATTTGTGGTGGGAAATGATGGTTGGGGCTTACACGTCATTTGTTTGGTTCGAAATACAAATTTGTGAGCACAGACTAATGATGTGATAATTATATTCGATACTTTCAGTGTATGGCAGATACCCAATAACTGCAGTTTCTTAACTTCAAGTAAATAAAAATTGTAAACGTAGTTTTTGGATGAGAATATATGTTGATTTTGCTGTGGGCACCTCCAGACATGGCAATAAGGCTATGAAACTGGATGGTTTTACTAGTTTATCAGGACAGCTAAAATGATAACATGTGCAGGTTTAGTGTCCACTGTATCTTAGAAAGAGACACTGTTACTGTGTGTTTGTATAGATGAGTTTTGTCGCTGTGTCTGGACATGCTCTGGTGATGATTCTGTTTTGTTTCAATGATTGTGAATAATGCATAAGTTGAATAGTAATAAGGTCTCAATATAAAATTAGATGTTATTAATTACAAGAATATACAGATTAAAGTTTGATGGACCTGGGTGTCAATTTTGTTCTTGTTTTCATGTACCTTTTTCCTGTTTATTGTGCTCCAAATGTGTCGAATTTTGTTTTTGATAATTATTTTGTAGTTGGCTAGGTATTTTTAGCAATCAGAAGATTGTACTTTTAAATGCCACATCTTATGTTTGCAAACAGCAATACTTTTAGTTGATTTTTTCTGTAAGACAAAATATTTTCTTTCATTTATATATTGATTTATTGTGAAGAAACGTGGAAAATATGCAAAAACAAATGTTACTTTGTTGTGTCAGTGCACTTAGTTTTTATGTTTAAGTGATAATTTCACGTTTCACAGTCTTTGTAAAAACATTCTTTGTAAAATAGTAGACAATAAATGTTAATTTTTAAATTACTGCTTTGAGATTTTGTTTCAATGATCGATTGTCATGTTTTAGTGATGTAATGTATATGGCAACGTCCAGGGTGTGTTTTTACCTGTCTGCTGTTGTGAGATGTGCTGACAAATGTTTGTATCTGTGCATGCACTGTTTTAAATGCCTACTGCTTAGAGAGTGAAGAATACGAAGCATTCAAACCATTACTTGTCTTAAGCGCACTTCCAACTTGAGTTAAACAGTCAGCTCTGAATGTGCCTGTGTAGGTGTTTTTAAAAGTTCCTAACAAAATGAATGACCAACATATCATTGCATTTCTATTATATAAGTTGAAGAGCAGAATTATATTGCTTTTGAGAATTTGGAAGCTGAATTGTTGGAAATATGATCCATTTTATAATAGGTTGAAATATATTTTAAAATGTTTTAATTAATATTGTATGAATAATTATAAAGTGGCGTTTGATAAAGGATTTTCTGGATGTATCTTTTTAATATACCCACATGTATTTGTTATTCATATTTTTACTATTTTAATTGGAAATGAGTCTGAATCGAAATCTGCACTTGTGACTTTTGTAAGAAATCTTACATTTACACATTTGCAATTTTATATTTTTCCTTTTTGAACGTGTCTAATTTAAACATTATTAGATGACTGCTTTCATATTTTTTATTTTTTATTTTAGGATAGTAGGTAGTGGGTTTACAGATAAATTAGATTAAGTGCGCTCTCTTATACTTATCATTACAATTGTGCATTTGAATCTCGGGGGTACGGTCAGAGGCATCCGTTTTCGACCGTTTTGACGACCGGCCCAACAAGGCCATTCACAAGCGAATGTTAAAGGCTCCCACAGACCGGTGCGGAAGATCCACAACGGGTGCGGCGGAAAGTTCCCTGCTAGATGCGGCGACGAAATCCGCGGGACCGTTCACACCCGAGCGTCAATTACGACTCAGCGATTGGTGACAAGTTTTCCTCATCCGATAAACAAAGGCAAGGGAGCTTGATCCAATAGGAGAGCGAAGACTCCCGAAGGCGGGCGGACTTCCACGAAACTCGTGTGGCAGCTGAGAAAACGCGCCCGACTGCTTTATAAAAACCGCCGCGGATTAAACTCTGCCACTCTGGCCTGCCGCGTAGGTTTCAACGTGATCATAAGGCAACACGTGACGCGGAATTTCCGCTGTGGCCATTCCGCGCCGGTTTGTGGGAGCCTTTATTTGAGCACAGGCCCGTCCGCACTACGTCGAAAGTACTGGCGAACACGGCCGAAGTTCCAAGTCGATAAAACGGCATCAAATGAATTGTGTCGAACTGCCTTTTAAACATTAACGGAGACAATTTCGTTAGTTTATACTGCGACAGGTACATCAGGAATTTTCATAAGAAATAGGCGAAACTAATTTTCCACAGTTTCTGCCGAACCTGAACGTAATTCCACAATGCAACCCGAACGTGATAGTTCTTTAACAAAATCTTTTTCATACCAAAAATAGTTGTCAGCGCGATTGTAATCTTCGTTTTTCTTTCATTTTTACATTTCGCATGTACGTAATTTGAAAACGCAAGCCTAATATTTTGATCAACACTGTTCGGCAGATAAAGCGGCCGTTCGCTCCTGAACGTTTTGTAAACCGAAGACGGTACCACTCGGATCGTACCCGCAGGCTAACGTCTCCCGTTGCTGTTGCCGAAAACAACATTGACGTAGCTGGCTGGCATCGCGATATTACGACGATACAGTGAAATACTGTTGGTGATATTGCGGATAAATTCAATTCAAAATGTCAAAACCGTAGAAAGAAGGTGACCAAAACAAATTCTCACCTTTGAGAAACAGTTTTGTTAGCGATTTTCGGTCATGGGACACAGACGAATGACTGAAAAGAAAACATTTGACTTTTGAGTGACGATATTTTACTTACTTTTTTAGAACTTAAATTCAGATGTAATGTAGATTGATTAATGTATAATGTGTGGTGAACAACTTTTGGGAACTTGTTGCGAGTGAGCTTTGACACAGATTTTTCCTGTTTCTGGATATGACGTTTTGCCTAGTAAATTTGGCAAGGAAACGAAACTTTGAGGTGCATGTAATGAAAACAATTTTGTTTATATTTTAAAATTAAGAACACCTGTATGTGAGTACACCTGTACAAGTTTAAGGGGAGGCTTGGGCTAAGTCGTCATCCTAGATAATGTCCTGAACTATCCGAAGAATTATGTTATGAAGCGATAAATTCTTCACCAACAGTGTAAAGTGGTGACTAGAAAAGCTACCGGTGGAGATTATAAAAGCAAATATGCTTCCTAATGTCGAAAGTAATCTCTAACCCTTCTCGGAAACTTACTATTCTAGGATTTCAACCCATTAAAAAAATATATGTATTGATGAAATATATAAAAAGACGGTCGTGCCACGACTCATTATGAATTTTTAATTTTTTGTGGACGAACAAAGTTGTATTGGGTGTATGTTACAAAATGACGGGAGCAAATTAAATTTATATCTGCATGTTGACGGGCATTGAAATAACCCCGTTTACAGGAGGGGCGGCGGAATTTAAGCAGCAATCAATTCGACTGATATTACACCCAGAAAAGAAAGTTAAAATTACACAATTTTACACAGTCCGTTGCGCAACACGTTATGTTATGTATATTTTTCAGAACAATTGTATATTGTATCGAATCTATTTCGTTATGAATATTGTACCAAATTGCTGTATTTTGTATACTTTATCAAGTGTATTGTATTTTGCGTATTCTGTATCAATTGAATTTTTATAATCAGATGGTTATTTATAAATATTTTTTTAATACAAACATTTGTATTTTATTTATAAAAACCAGTCAAAAAAGGAATATTCATGAAATGATGTTACTCATACCGGGATGTTAGCGATTTCACCCCGAAAATTATATTTCAATTTTTGCATATTTTCTTGGATTTCGGGTAAAGAACAAGCTTTTTACATAAGGGATGATTGCAAAATCTTCACTTTCAGATAGACACAAGTTATTTCATGAATATTATAGTTTTTCATTGCAAAAATCAGAATGTATAAAAGATGACTTAGCCTCAGTCAACCCTACCAATGGCAAACTCCAAATACAACCAAGGAACCGAAGCCCCATTCTTACCCATCAAACATTTTTATATATTTATTTATTGAAAAATCAACCTTACAGATCAGGATGTGGTAATATTGATAAAATTATGCTCTGCTTGGCAATTTTGTTTCAATTAAAGGTACAAAAATTACACACAAAACCTCGCTAAACTGATTTGGCAAAGGAATCATACACAGTTGAAGTTGGGGTGCATTTAAAAACAAAATTTGTAATTAAAATATATATATGAAATCACTGCCAATTGTATGGAACAAAATTAATTCATTTTCACACATGGCAACACGTTTGCACACTAGTGATTGTGGAAGTTCAGTAGAGGTGGCCAAACTTTTATATAGGCTGAAACAAATGTTCTCTTATGAAGAGTTGAGATGCATTATACAATTCGCACCTTTTCCCTCTTCTTACGTTCATGATTGAGGTAGGGAAATAGAGGTACGATCTGCTGCGCTTGATTAGAGGAGAAAAAAGACAGGTGAATCATTCAACTAAATTCATTAATGCACACCCATTTCAAAAGACACGTGTTTACTGGAGCACCATTCCACAACAGTTAGTGATGTCGTGACCCCGGCTGATATTAATACAGTTGCAGGAGTTTCTTGGTGGAGATAATTTTAGACCACGATTATTCGATGAGATGAATTGGCGCTCTGGTGTTGAAAACATGAAGGTATTTTTAACAAAGCACATAGCCAACAATGTTTATTATAAGTAGCTTTTATAAGTTAAAAAGATCAAACAATTAGTACGGAAATGCCCCAAAACTGAAGTTCTAGAGAATTTGTGGTTAATGCGACTGGGCTGTTTACGTTACCTGGTATTGACTTTGAAAGAGAGTATTTCATAAATGCTTAACGAGCGTAAGCCCTTTCACATTTTAATTTTGGATTATGATTGCAACAGATTATGTAACATAGTTGTTTAATCTTTTTTAGTTTTAGGCGCCATATTAAATATTTTGTTTCTTCGTTTGTTGCTGGTGATGTATAAAATGAAACTAAAAAATCAATGCTGTAAGGTCCCGTAAGTAAAAATACACTTACAGTAGTGTTGAAAAGACCGCATCATCTAAAGAAAATGGTATTTTTTCTAATCTAATCTACTCTCAAACATTTTAAACAATTATTAGGAGAAATTGGTAATCATATGTGTTATGTGGATTACATGATGTTTACCTTGTCCTTACCTTTATAAGTCGCTTGACGTTTGCAAATCAAGTGGTGTATTTTTAGGATTATATTACAGATTACAACTGTGAGAAAGATGATGCGGTTTTTTAGCACTACTGTACGCATTTATAGGCACAATTAAATTTGCATATAATACTCCTAAAGCCTTAAAATGAATAAGTAACCTAAACTATTACGTTTTCCATTGACGGAAAAATACATTAGTGCTAAAAAAACGCATCACCTAAAGAAAATGGTCATTCTGTATTTCTAATCCAATCTGCTCTCAAACATTTTAAAGAATTATAAGTAGAAACTGGTTATCATATATTTTATGTAGATTATATGATGTTTCTGATCCCATTACCTTGATAACTCGTTCATAACTCGACTTTTGCAAATCAAGCGGGATATTTTTAGGATTATATTGCATATTTAACTGTGAGAAAGGTGATGCGGTTTTTTTGAGCTCTACTTTATCTCATAGACACATCGTATGTATGATTCAAACATGTGTTGGACACCCACACCGCATGTCCCACTTACAACTGGGTGATGAGTGTGACGATACAATACCGCAGAAATGATTTTTGTTAATGTCGGGGTTGGGAATGGAATCTTTATTGTATCAATGACAATCTTTTGTAGGTGTCCAATCTATGTTGCCATATGGCAAGCGTGTACGTCATGTTTTTTTTTCCGGCTGTAGTGTAGTACCATGATGCAGAATAAACAAGGCGTGGGCGTCCTAAATACATTATATAAATTAAACTTCTAAAATAATTTTAATGCTTCTTGATTGGTTACTTTCTTCGTTGCGTCATTTCGCGTCCTAATCCTTGTTGAAGCGCCATTACTATTCTGTCCGTTGAAGCGAAAGTTACCCAACGGTAATTTTGCAGTTTTATTTTGATTTTTGTGTGTGTCGTGTTATCTGTCAAAGTGGTTAGCTAAGATTCTGTCACAGTTATGATTCTTACGCTCTTCTGATTCTTTGTGATATTTGTTTTTGTCGTCGAATGTTTGTGTTACAATGATGCGAATAAATGTGGTTCTTTATGCGTGGTGCTAAATGGTCTTGGTTAAGAAGATTCAAAACCATGGATTGAATGCGACAGGATGTGACCTGTGTATTTGTGTCGTATGGCCAAGTGGAAGGAGTTGTGTGATTGCTGAGTAGAATTGTAGTGAAAAAGAGGTCATTCATACGCGAAAGTGTTCTGTGTGAAAGGGAACGTGGTTTGCAAAAGGTAAAGTAAATATAAAAGGTTCTTGGTTTTTCTTTGGGGACGCCTCCAACTTACAGGAAATAAATAAATCGCACATTGGTAAGTTTTATTCATTTATTTCAGAGCGATTTGCGAATTCTAAAGGGCGAGTCTAAGGCAGACCTGCTCTGTATTCTGCACTTGGACTGACCTCGGGAGACGCGCGCGAGAGCATTTGAGAGAAAAGCCGGGCCGCGTGGATGGGTGGAGATTAGACGCATTCTAGAAGTGGGGACCGGCAATGAGATTGCGCAATTCGAACCCTAGCGCTTAAATTGAAAGATTAATTGAGAGAATATAACGGTCATACAGTTCGAGTATCATTACCTTTTATTTTGGAATTGTTTGCTGTGGATGTACGACAATGTGAACCTAAATCGAATTAGACGTACATATTTGATTTGGACAACAGTATTAAAATTGCTTGTAGGACTGATCATGTAATTTGCTTTGCTACGATGTAATAGAAAATTAAATACAAAATTGCAATATTGGTTTATTTGTTTGATGACGGTAATAAATTATTTTTTCATTAACTATGTTTAATTGATTAAGACGGTACTACGAAAGCTACAAAATCTTATTCTTAAAAAAATCATGATTACTTTCTGCTCCAATTTCCGACAAGAGTACATCATATATTTCTAATTTCAAATCAACGAACACTATTTATTCATAATCGTTTACGACATTCGTATAAAAAAGATGAAGCCCTTTGCGTTACATTTAACAAGACTCATAATAATGTCATGATTACCTGTCAAATATCGTAAAAGAGGTTTGCTGGTTGGTATCTCTTATTCAGCTTCATGAGGGAAAAGGTCACAAATATATATGCTTCCAAACATTACTGTTCTTGAAATTGCCTATATTTCATTTTTATATCAATCTGGATGGGAGAAACTGTTCTGAATTTCCTCCGTTTTGCTATCATTTAGAGAGCATAATATTTCTGGTGAAAATCAGTTATTAAATTGTTAATTTTTGTTATTTAAAACTACATAATACATATTAGAAGCGGCCACTGCTTTAAAATATTGTTTATGAGTTACAATGAGCACAAAGTAAAACAATTAAAAAAATGTTGATACATAGTAGGGCACAGAAGAACAATGAATTATGGTCCCTGTAGCTAGAAATACGGTAAATTGCCCATTTAAATAAGTGGGAAAATTGTCCCAGGCATTTAATATAAGCGCCGCGTCGAAACAATTAAAAAAAGACGAAACAATTTTTAAAAAAAGCGAAACAATTAAAAAACGTATACATCCTAACAGTAGTTATTATTAGTTAAAATGATAATGTTAATGTTTGCCATTCAGAGACATGGGGCGCATTTAAAAAACACAGTAAAATAAAGAAATTGTCAATGTTATGATTACTATAAGGCAGTGGCTTTGTCGTTGAAATTACTGATTCTTTCATATGCTCAGAAAATTTGTGCGTACCCATAAGATGACCTTCTTGGCATTATATATTTAGGGAACATTTGTAAGTAAGAACTCAAGTTTCCATGATTTTGAATGGATAAGCAATGACCTCAAACATTCGACTTGCATTCTGGAGACTCAAATAGCATTGTGGTGTCAGGGTCGGATGGAAAAAGAGTGCTGCTAAATGCACTTTGCAATTGCAAATCTGCTTGCAGGGTAGATTTGTGTGGTAACTGCGAAAAGATTGACTCTCAAAGAAATGGGAGTTGTCATGAAATACTAATTTCTTATAAACAATTACATAAATCGAAAACGAAAAGCGATCGGTTTGCGAAATTTTGCATCTCGTTTAAAGGCAGTTTAGAAAAGACAAAAATGTTTTCGCCAATTTTGTAAATTTATAAACAGTTTCCAAGTTTTCCAACTTTGAAGCGGGAAGTGTTCCGTAATATCCCAGAACCGAAAACTGCGAATTAACAATTTTGCAACAATTAACAATTTTATAAACAATTTCGAAACGTGCGCTATATGACACGGGGGTGTCTTCAAATTGTCTCTGCGGCGAATATTGCAAAATAACAACTTTTACAAGAGATACAAAACTTTTACTTAATACCTAGTTATTGTTGCTATAATGTTACATATCGTAATGACTGATATTTGTACACGACACTAAAATTTCCCATTTCCAAATATTTTTCCGACCTGGAGCCGCCTTTGCCCGTTTCATTTCTTCGTCTCGGTTTCGTAAAATTCGTTCACATACGTCAGTTGTTTCGTATTAAAAGAGAGGATGATATTCAATAGATTTTTCGCAAGTAAATCTGGATTGTGTGAAAAATGTAATTAAACGTTTTCAAATCCACTAATTCTATTTATGTACTGAACATGCGACTGCTCCCGCCCCCTCTGCCTTCTGGACTAATATTCTCAACGCTTGGGATAAACTCGCCTATCATAGGGAACGTTCAGGACAGAGATCATGATTGGAGGAAATCTAGTCTATACGCTTCTCAGTCGCTGGCAGTTGGTTGAGAATGTTGTTTTGTAATAGGTAACTATGAAAGAACCAGATGCCGTTATCCTATGTACAGTGCTGCCAGAATGTACAGAAAGTCTGGGACTTCGAATTTGACCGTTACCCATTATGTGTCGACAGATGAACCATGGTGCATTAGGTAGGTTTCTGAGGACTTTGGACTGAAATATTTATGGAACCTCTATTTTGGATTGACTGACAGTGCACCAAAGTTGGATGCCGTATGTCCGTTTGGCTTAAGGATGGCATTGTATATAAGGATTTTATTTCGGAGGTATATAGGGGAGTTTCTATCTATTATCCAGTAAACTTTATGTAATTTTATATTTAGTTATTTTCTCTTTGTTTTGATATGCTTTTTCCATGTGAGTCGCCGCTCTAGATGCATGCCCAAATATTTAACGGATTCTGCTTGTGGTGAGTACGTATTAATCATTTTGATAAGGGGCAGTTATTATTTCTTGGAATGAATCTTACTTGCACAGATTTGGATTCGTGTGGTTTTAAACGCCAGGTCTTTAACCAGGATGATATTTTATTGAGGTGGTTTTCCAAAGTTGTTGATGCTTCTTTTGGATCGTCGTTAAATACCATGATTGCAGTATCGCCTTAATACGTTACAGTCATGAAGGCATCTGCATGCGGTAGTTCTGCTGTGAATAGGAGATACAGTAAAGTTACCAGAACGCTTCCTTGTGGAACTCTGGATTTAATTTGATGGAGAGTTGTGATGTAGTTGTTAAGTTTCCTTGGAAACACCAGTGTTGAGTAGGAATTGAATAGTACGTACCATTGATGAGGTAGAAGTTTCTTGATTTTGTACAGGCGCCCTGGATGCCATACTTTGTCGAAAGCTTGGCTGACGTCTATACAAGCAGAACACTATTGCCTATCTTCTAATACTTTATTGATCATGTCGACTACCCTGTGTACCTGTACTATTGTGGAATGCCTTTTGCTGAAGCCAAGTTGATGACAAGGAATAAGTTGATGTTCATCCAAGATTAGTCGTAGTCTCTTTGAGCATTAGTTTTTCCAAAGCGTTTGAAAGGAGGGGAAGTAGACTGGCAGGTCTATATAACGTAGTTTCGTGTGCAGGCTTACCAGGTTTAGTAATGAGAATGATTTGGGATATTTTCATCTGTGAGGCAAAGTGACCTATTCTGAGAACTGCATTTAGTGTCGAGGTAGTCAGGACAATACCTCTCTTTGGGGAGGTCTTTACGGGTGGTACCTGTTATCAGATCAGAACCCGGGACTTTTTTCAAGGGAAGATAATGTATTCTTTCTTTTACTTCTGTTGTTGATAAATGAAGGTTGGATGGTGATAACTGATACGGTGTTTCCAGAAAAATGGTGATTTCTTTGTCTTGTTCGCTGCTGTTGAATTATTTGGAATAGGATGGAAGACCTTTGACATGTGTTCGGCAAAAATATGTGATTTTTTTCGGTTTTTGCCCATCTGCCATCCGGTGTACGGATTGGGGGTACCGACATGTAATGAGTGGGTGATATATACAGTACGCTCTGAATGGTAATAACCTCTTTTATTGGAGTTCTGTATTCGTAAGGGAGGGCAATGAGTCTGTACAACTTATTCCGTCCTAATCCACGGCTTTCCGGGAAGTCGTGCCAAAACCCCTGGAATTACATACTATTATCCGTTCACCCTAAGAAAAATCCTGATGTAAACAAATGCACATGTGTTAGAATGATTCTCATTGGTTTGCAGTGTGAGCTGTGATCCTGACGCCAAAGTAAATAGTGCTCTGTATAAGAACTAATTTATCTGCCATCGTTTGTTAAATTAACCTTGCGTCAAAACTATTGCAACAGTTTCAAGAAAGGAAACCATTGTGAACTGTCTGCGTGTTGTACGATAATATAACGAGCCTCTGACAGTTCAGCCCACGATCGCGCTGATCGACGTGTTCAGGCACGTGGGACCGCGGCGCCGCGCCGTCGATCGGCCTCCGTGGCTCTTGCTTTTCAGTTCGTTTTAGAATGTTCGAGAGAGTGAGTGGCCCTTCAATAATTAAACACAAGTGTGGAAAATTTCTTCGAAGTAGCGAAAAGCGCTTCGTTCTGGAGGTTTTCAATTCGTTGTTGTGAAGGAATCCGTCGTTACCGGTGAAGCAAATCGCAGAGTTCGCTGGTATATCCGTATCCAGCGTATTGAAACTCCGGAGAGAGCTCACTGACAAAGGACGACTACAAATGTCAGAGAAGAGAAGAAAGGGGAAGAAACATTTGAAGCATACGATGACTTTGTAGGGAGCACTGTTCGATCGAAAGTGCATTCCTTGCGTCAAAAGGGCAAACCTACAGAAACGAAACAACAACGCTTGCGAAATTGTTGCAGCTTGTGAATTGTGATCAAGAACTTCCGAGTTTTAGGCCAACCAACTTCTACAAATAATTGACATCCGGTTATTGGCAATCACTTCCTGAAGCAGATTGATCGTAAAGTGTAATTGCATGAGCATGACATTTGCATGACAGCTCTTATTCCATTTGAATTGGCGAAGTATGCTACGTATTAATACTCGCGTCAGTAGTAGTGTTCTAGGAGTTATCCAATCAGAAGCGTAGTGCGGCGCAAAAATTTCTTCAGTTTCTTTACATCACGTTTTTTCTTAGCGTGAACGGATAATAGGTACTAGTTGCACTCAAGGTAGTGTTATTACCTCTCGTAATACTCGTAGCATGTCGTAATAGCTCGTGGGCCGTCTCTGCGCCCCAAGCGGCAATTCCACACCGTTGGCAAGGTCAGTGTCCTTCCGCGCTCTCCGGTCATTGCTATACGGTACAGTTCCGTGTGGCCACGAGGTGAAATGCCGTCACACTTCCCTGCATTGTATCCATCCCTATCCTTGCGGACATCTATGGCTGATCTGTAAAATAAAGTAAACAGAGGTCGCGAAAGACAGCCGTTCGACGCCCTTTTGGCGTTGTTTACCGCAATTTTCTTGTCAGCATTGGCGTTTCGCCCGTTTTGCTTGTTTAGTGTCACCGACTGCAGCGTATCTCGGGGCACGTGTAGTTGGCCGTTGGATTCGGATCGTACAAGGCTAGGTGTCCACGTCCTCCGAGGTGCCACTCATTCTATTTATGGCAGGGATTCCCAACCTTTTCCTAGAATCGACCCTTTTAATAGAAAAGAAAAAAACCTTCTTCGACCCCCTTGAACATTTTCTGTAATATACATCATTCAAAATAATAATAAGTTTTAATAATAATCGTTTCAAAATCATAATAGTTTCCGTCACCCAAACTTGACGGAAAATATGTATTTTAAGGGCTCAGGAGAACATCAGTCTTGGAGTCACTAATATAGGGTTTATGACTAGAGAAAACGAACATTCTATTCTCTTACAGATATCCACGTTTCCGTTAAGGACATACGACTGTATGGCTAAATTCTTTTAAAATCTCGCCCTTGATATTTGCATGATTGTTATCGATATTTGTTCAAATTTTAATATCATGATGTTATGATGATAGACTTGCATGTGAATTTTTAAACCATCAGGAAAACTCACGAACAGCCACTGCTCTTATTATTGTCATATCAGAATGAAAGTACGATTATATAAAACATAAACAAAAATGTAAAAGATAAAAATCTAGAGTAAAATATTCAGAATTTTTGAAGCTGCATACCACCTTGAAATATCTTAAATTATATTAAAGAATCGTTTTATGTATTCTATCTAAGGAGTACGTATTTGATTCTTATTCCAGCAGAATTCTTAAAACTTCCCCATTTCAAGACATTTTCGAAAATATTTTTGTTTTTTTGGCGCAAGATATTAACAAAGTCTTCAAAATCTACAGGCAAATAAACGAATAAGAGATCTTAGCTCCCAAAATTTATAAAATTTGTATCCTATTCCTGCATTTCATTTTACCGTCAAAATTAATAGGTTGTTCTTTTGAATTATTTTTAATATCCGATCTTGGAACCATTCACAATAAATAATAATTTTAACATTTTTATTGCCCATTTAATTATACTCTCGTTTTATATCTGTTCGTATTTGTTCGCATTTTACATTGTAATTCTTCAATCATATTATTTTAATTAAAGACGCTTTAATTATCTCCTGTAACCTTAAAGTCTTATTATCCTCCCACGCATCGCATGCCTTGCGTGTCTTGGTTACGCCATTGCTAATGAGATTGCTCGAGGATGCCGTGCACTCTGTGGAAAGGCACCTGAATATGCGGCGATACTCCAGAACCAGGAGCCTGCAACGCTGAATTAAAATTCATTGTTGTTATTGAACCATTTTCTGTTATCACATAAGCGTTGTGACGCACATATGAAAGTGCCCCCCCCCCCCACCTGCGGTACCAGGGGAACCCAGAATGGGGGGGGGGGGGGGTAGGCAGATGGGTCGAGTTGCCCCAGGCTCCTACTTACTCGTGGCCCCGATTTTGATTCAGAACAATTAAAAATTGTATTTAAATATAATTCAAATTAACTACAATGAGTTATTTCTGTTGCATGGAGGAGTGAATTTTGTATACGAGCCATTCCTTCTTAAATCGCACAAATTTATGAAAATTTGATCTTGATGTCCCAGATTTTTAATAGTCCAGAGTGCAAGCAAAACTATGAACACGTGTTTTTTATTTTTTCCCAAATAAAATTTTTCAAGATGATATTAATTTTCAAAATTTTCGAAAAATTGCCTGCATCGCTTAAGTTTCACGAAATCATTTTGAATTCGTATTGTAACTGAAATTTAGTATTATGCGACATTAAAGAACAAAAAAAAATAATAAATTTCCTCACTTGGTATGTATTGAGTCCGAATTCACGAGAAGGAATGTTAAAAACAAGTTTTTCCGATATATATTACATTTCTTTGACGGCAAACAATTTTCATCTTCTCAAGGATGGTGGTTGTAAGAAACTATACGTACACTTCTTTTGCAATTATATATTTTCATATTAAGAAAATGCAAATAACAATAATATTGATATTATTGTAAGGCCATCTGTGAGTACTAACTTCACAGAACAATGTACATATTTCTCGCATTCCTTTGTTTACACAACTGACTCAGTATATCTGGGAGAGAAGGCTGCTCTGTTTCAGACAGATCGTAGCAGTGTCAGTTGTTTATAAATAAACTGAATAGTCGCATTTTGTCAGCAGACTTCCATTTGAGACACTATGCGTATTTATGCGATTCGTAACATGACGCAAGTCCCACGGTTTGCTTTGTTTGGACGTCACGATGCGTTGTCTCAATGACGTCCCGTAGTTCGATCAGCCAGTCCAGCGGGCACCCTACGTGCTCCGGTGCACTAACTACATTTTGAGTGTTATTTATTTGTGTCCCACTTTGAAATTGGCAGATCTATACAACATTCAAGTAGAAATACATGACAATTTTTTTGAAAATTAATTTAAGTGTCGGCCTAATGTGAAAATTTGGATTTTAAAAATTAATATATTTTAAATATTTAAATAATATGTTTGCAAAAATAATATATACATACCCCATGTAAACTGCCCCAGGAATGTTTTTTCTGCACGCCCCTGTGTAATACGTGTTTCGGCTCGCCTTGTGGACGAATGTGCGCCATTAATACGCACCTCAACCCTCGAGTAGTCGCGTGGGGGTGTGCATTCTACATCCTCAACTTCTGATGATCAAATACTGTTATTTTACTGTTATTCTAATTATTTGCTAATTTCTGTATCTTTCTATATGATGTAGACCTGTCAGGAAGGAATGAAGTACCTCTCAGTAAATGGTCATACAAATTTAATAAATTGTAATAAAGGAAAGTTTGAGTGAATTCTGCTTAAAAAACTGGTCATCAGCGTTAGTCCGTACGATTCTCTTAGCTTGCGTCATTTCCCTGGAACAGCACACCGTGACTCCTGGTTCTGCTATGCAAGGTGAACAGTTTCAAGGTAGTTATCAAATAATCAGGCCGAATATCTTGAATTGCGGTGCAGTAGCTTGGAGTTCAAACAAAGTTAAGATGATGGCTGCTATGGCAACGATGACGCCTCTGAAGCCCAATAGTGATTAATTTACATAATTTGAGATTTCAGCCCGGGGAGTACTGATTCGCAACATAATTCAGTTCTTAGTACTCTATACTATCTAATACAACGTATACACCATATTTAACCTATGACATGCATTTCCCTGGTTCAGGGCATTAACTGATATCACTGCAGTGCCTCTGACCAGGAGGTTCTAGGTTCGAGTCCCGACGGTGGCAGGATACTAGCTAAATAGCTAGATCGAGTTCAGTCGCTCTTAGAAGGAGAATTATAGCGGCTGGCTGATCTAATCGGTAGATTTCGGTGGTTTCTCCGATCAATAACTGGCGAATGTCGGAGCAGTACCCTAACAAACGGGCCACGGACCGAGCGCAATCCTTCCTTCTATTCCTTGCCCTATCCTCACCCCTTCCTTACACACACCTACATTAACATACACTGCACTGCACATGCCCGAAGACCGGTCTTGGCGGTGCTCCTCTAGTGATACGTAGTTGGGGAAAACCCCAAGACGACGTTAGGTCGGCGCTAGATCTCACCATCTAGCTAGGGAAGATCACAGCCACCTATCGGGGGGGGGGAAACACGTACTACACTTACGGGACTATTGACCTTAGCTGATGACGCGCCCGGAATCACTTATCAATCAGTTACAAACAAAAATAATAATAAACTAGTGGTGCTACAAAATAGCACAGACTTTCCCGTATTAGTTTTCTATTTCCTTTGGTCTCGGCTAGCTATTCGGACATACTCTTGCCAGCTGCCATCTATCGTCGGCCAAATACATTTTTTTGACATTTTCTCAATTTTTCTCAACAGTCCTCGTCCTAAATGGCAATTTTCTTTGAAAAATTTGGAGCCATTTTTAAGAAAATGGCGTTTAAGCGCTACTGTAAATTCGAAATTTGAAGCTCTTTTTCACAGAACATTTTTGAGTTTTCGAAAAACTTCATTAGGAGTAATTTGAAGCACTTTAACTCACAAATAAAATAGTGTTTACAAATGACTTGAAATGTGCATATTAACGGCGTGATGAACCTTTCAAAAAAATTACATTCGTGTAATTTAAAAAAAACAATACGATACCCCAAAATGAACTTTACGCCATATTAAAGAGTGCAATTAGCACTATCCGTTCGAAAAGTTACAATAAAATATAAATAAAATGGATCCGTTTTTGAGAAAATGGCGTTTGTTTTGGCGAAATTTTTGAAAATGTCCTGGAGTTTTCATGTAAACTACTCCCAAATTTTGAAGAACGTTTTTCAAAATCACAGCGCCTCGAGTCGAGCTATATCGACTGGGGAATATCCATTTTGGAAAACAACCTACTTTTAGATTTGGCGCTAACGGTGTTCACAGACGGACTGACGGATGTTTTGAAAAAGAAAGAAAGAATAAAAAACTTTTTCGGCATCAGAGGACCTCAAAACGTGTATTTCCTTAGAAATCTCGAGTTCGATTTTCTGCTGCATTACATGTATTACTCCGTATATACGTATGTATACGGAACAGTAAAAATAAATAAATAAAAAACGAGCATGTGGCACAATGGCCGTAGTTCGTAACTCAGAAATCACAGCACCACCATCATCGGATATCCTGGAAGGATTTTTGTTAAGAAGAAATGATGGCGATGATTATGATAAGGTCAGTAATGAGCGTGAAAATGGAACGAGAAAGACTGGAACCAGGAAAACCCCGGGGAATCCCTCTATGCAAATCCACTTTGTCTACAATAAATTTCACTTGGATAGAATGGGGCTCAAACCTTGTGGACCCTTTTAATTTTTGCTAACATAAATAATGTTATTTTAATTTTCAACTTTTGTTTTATCAAATCAATTTAAAAAGTTCTTTTATTAAATTTTGAACAAAACAAAGGCTTATTAAAATAAAAATGAAAGCAATAAAAGTAGAATAACAAAATTTAGAAAAGGCATTTTTGCACTCAGAAAACAATACTAATTCTTGTTGGATTAAATTCTAACAAGGTGATATGTGGAGTTGAGAAATGTGAATTTAAGGGAGCAGCTACAGCAGCAGCTTTTAAGAAATTTTCTTTAGAAGTTACATGGAATATCTGCAATTACTGGATCATGGCTTAGTGGAGCAGAACTTGTTCCTGCATATATGCATCAGTAGAAAAATTTTGAATTTAGATTAGACTACTAATCTAAAAGGTTTCCCGATGAATTTTTTAGAGAAAATTTAATTATGAGAATTTAGCACTATATCAATTGAACTGACAAATTTCAAATATAGAAATATGAGAATAAAACAATTCTAGGTAAGCCAAATTAATTAAGAAAAGATTACATTTACACATTCCATAATGCTACAAACAACTCAATGTCTTGCTATTTGTCCTTCTACTAAATATTGTCATGTGTACATTTGGAACGTACATTTCTAATGATTGTCTTGCTTCTATTCATCTTCAAATTTTGGCATCAATATAACATCTTACTTCACCTGTATTACAAAAGTAGGTAATGAAACAGAGAATATAGGATACAAGAATTAATTAAATTAAAGAATTGTTCTCATCTAATTATTTAAAAAGTAAATACTAAAGAATAAAAAATGTGTAAAAACAATATTCAATAATCTAAGTCAGGGGTGTCCAACTTGCAAGACCATAGGGGCTACAATTAAAACATTTAATATCGTTGCAGGCCATATTTTCATTTCATGGGCTACCCACATCTGACTTCCATGATTTGGTGATTCCGGCAGTTTGCCCGACTGCTCTGAAACCGGGAGGGGGGATGGAACCATGTGTGATATTATGCTGTACCATGCATAACACAGTGAAACATTGAGATGATTTTCAACATCTGAATTGACCAGAAAAAATATTTAAATCTAAACAACCAATTTTTACATTAAAAGGTAGTTGACCGTGGTAGGCCGCATGCACTAGGTGCACAATGTTCTCGCACGACATGCATGCAAGGTACTTTCACTTTTGAATAATAACCTTTCACAGGCCACAATAATTGGCACCACAGGCTGCATGCGATCTACATTCTGCCAGTTGGACAACCCTGATCTAAGTGATAAGGTGTTAATGCACTTTATATAATTTTAATAAATTAATAAAATTACGCAAGAAAGCTTGAGTTACTATAATAATAGATGATGACAATATTTAGAGCACAAAAACTGAAAAACAAAATGCTACTATTTTCAATACCAATTTTTAATTACTTTAGAATGCAAAGACACAAAACACACTTATACTATTTTTAAGTGTTTTTAAAAACTTTCCAGCCATTTCCTTGGCTTTTTACCTACTTCTGTCATGTTTGTTGTCTTGAGTCTCTTCTTCTGTAACTTTAATTATCCCTGTGTTTCAGGATTCAGGTTTCTGATCTACATTGGCTTGGCAATCATATCATGAACTCTTAATTTGGCTCTCCAAGTCTTGACTCTCTGAAATGTCTTTTAATTACTCCATTTATTGAAATGAATTTGAAAATCTTGTGTAGCAGGTCTAGAGAATTTTCCCTATCAATGGGGAAATAATAGAATAAATATCCATTTTACCTTTGCCTTAGCAATGATAGCTTGTTTTGTACATATAATTGAAATTCATCACTGCCGACAACATGACTTTAAATAAATTAAGATCTTTCAAATATTATGAGTCAGTGGTCAATATATTTCATTAGGGATCGTTGACTTGTCATAGACTCATCTGGGATGTGGCAGAAATCATGCTCTGGCTGGGACTGTATGATTTTCCTTTCACTCAGCCTCCAAGGCATTTGACCATTAATACCTATATGACAAGTAGTACTGTTTTAGGAACTTGGTGAGGTAATTTGTTCTAAAATTTAATGGGGGTAACCTGTCAAATGATGGGCCGAAAACAAACTCTTTTATACTATATAAAGAATAGTAAAACTCAATTTAATTTCTTGAATATTAAATTTAAGTTGATGTTTTTTTCTTCTACTTGATTTCAAAATTTTCTTTATCAATAATGGAATGACAAACAGCAAATCTGTAAGGGACTGCAAAGCGATTTTAAGGAGACTGGAGGTGAAATTTTGAGCTATTTGTGCTAGATGCCACTGATTGCCACATCCTATTAAGGAATCAAATAAAAAATCCTTTGATATTTGTTATAGTCATTTCAATTCACTGCGTTCTTGGAATCCAACAGCATGTGTGTACTGAAGATTAGGTCCAATATGTTTCCATAAATCATACATGTGTGTGCCAATATATTCATATGTTTCTACCTTGCTTCAGTTGATCAGACTTTACAGTATAATTTACGAGATGCAGGAAATTATATTACCTATTGCAGAAGATTCATAAATCATTTAAATAGCTGAAAATACTGTGCAAGAGAAATTGTTCTTATTTTTCCTTTGATAGCATCTACCTTTTCAGTAACACCTTAGTGTTAGAGATGAAGAGGAAGGTGTACTTTTTTAATAGAGGGTTGTTCTTCTTTCCCGTCATGTTGATCATTTCCACAAAATTTGAAAGTTTCTTCATTCTCTCTTTTTATTATCTGCAGTCTCATGATAAACCTTTCTGCTGTGACTTTTGTCCTTGTCAAAGGTGATTTACTAAAAAAGTTATGTAAAATATGTGTGATTCAAAGAGGCAATGTCATCTACAATAAATGCCTACTGAAAGTGTCATTGGAAGAGGTAATGATTCTTAACACTTATGCCCACATTTTTAGTTGCAAAAATTGAATTATGAAAAAAGAGTAGAAAAATGTTTTTTAAATGTTGCATTTATAACTTAAAATTCATAGACATGACATTTAATATAGATATTTCATGTGAGTTCTCGAGTTCAACAGTAAAATGAGCAATTACTAAAAGAACTGAAAGAGAAGATAGATCATTTCCAGCCCCAAAAATCTTTCTCTAAAAATTACTGAAAATCCATAATTTAATTTATATTAAAAAACTTTCAAATTATACAAATGAAATAATTGGTGAAGTTCAAACATTCAAAAGAAATCAGTTGGCCACCATTGGGTCTGAGTAAGCAGAATATTCATGAATTATAAAAACAAGGTTTAAACACTGCACTTTCAGAAATATTCTAAGGGGCCATTTGAAATGATGATTCCCATAACTGCAAAGAAATCTAACAAAAAGTGTGAAATTAATGAAAAATAAAAATATTATTGTAAAAAATTAATTTTTCTAAAATTGTTGTATATGAATGTTGAATTTATCAAAACTCAGTCTTATTTTTAATTTGAAATGTTTTAACATATTAATAGAATTCACCCAGTCACCCAGATTTTAATGAAGTAATATTGAACTCAAGATGTGAGGATAGGGGTTGAAACGGAATATTCACCTGGAAGAGAGCAGGGGGGGGGGGGGGGGGGCAGAGGGAGTTGAGAGTGTTCAAGTGTTCTAAGGAGTGGTTGTGGTGGTATTCGTGAGGGTAAATTTATTGATAATATTTTCTGAATGACCCATTATTACTCAATAAAATTATAAGTAATGATTGTGCGTACAAAGAGAGAGTTCATTAGTTACACCAAAGTTTTAATTTTTTTTTCTGCTTTCCATTATTTCCCAGTATTTTATTTAGAGGAAAGTGATTTAACACTAAACTGTGATAAAAGAGACAAAATTGATGTGTTAGAATCTGTATGAATTGTGAGTGTTTTCATCCTGCATTTAAGAGACCCACTTATAAGAGTTTCCTGCCTATGGTGGACAGAATATTGTATACAGAAGTTGAAATGACAAATTTTCCCAAACAGTGTGTCTCACTTGTCTTACTCTCCAGCATCCTTGATCACAAGGTGAGTTGGAAGGGAACCTCTGCATGGAAAGTCTCTCCAGGAATAACGTGGCTCATCAGGGAAAGGTGAAAATTGTCTCCCTTTCCTCAAGTATTGTTTTTTAGAAGATGCTAAGGTGTGTGATTTCTACAAAGTTCACACGTACTGATGGCTCGATCATGTTCAGGCAAGCAGGATGAATGTGAGCTTCACAATATTTGAGAAGGTGTAAGATTTATCATTTCAAAGTTGCTAACTTTGTATTTAGGTTTTCTCCATCAGGGTGACATATGTGATGATCATCTGATGAACAGTGCATTGTTTGCATATAAGGCAACATTTCAGTTTCAATGGAATTGTTTTGTGAATTCTAAATGTTGATGGCTTCAAAGAGAAAGTTAATGTCAATATTAGAAAAGCTTGAAACCATTCATCAAGTTGAGAACAGTTAAATTGTAATGTATCCTCAGAAAAATATGAACTATTTACTGAAATGAGCATAAGCTGTTACTCTATTAAGATACATTAAAAAGTCTAATAAAACAATTATTTTCCTAGCTTCAGATGGAATTTGGCCTACATATGCATTATTATAACACTCCTAACCTTTAACACAGACTAATTCTTTCATTTGATCAGAGGTGTAGCTACATTCTTGGGGGGCTGGGTTCACCAAGTGGAAACAGGGCCCTTATTGACATGGTCATCTCTATTGGGGGTAGGTGGACATTCTCATTCGGGATCCTTGACTTCGGGGGCTCCGGTATCATGAAGCGGTTTCACCAGCCTGATCCTGCTTATGATGAAAGATACTTTAAAGAAAATAACATGGAATTAATTTGTACAATTAGTATAATTGGACAATGCTACAAGTAATCCTTTCTTTTCTGAAAAACCTTGTGAATTCTGTTAGACTCCAGAGAATTTTAGTGCAATATTGGTATCAGATATAATGATGTACATTCACATTCCTTATCCTACAACTGAATTACATTGTGCAATTAGTATAAGAGGTACTGCTTCACTTTGAGTTTTTTATCAGATATTAATAAACTGTTATTTAGATTTAAGAATTTTCTTGTTAAATCAAGACATAAGAAACACACTGCTTCAATCTCCAAATAACACAGCAACATTCAACTGTAAAGGCAAACTTGCACAGAATTTCTTATTTTTCCTTGAGATCCTAAGTTAATTTTGAATTGAATGAGAAATTTTGCTGCCATTTAGGTGCTATTTTCATACAATTCTATCCCATTTTTGTAAGTATAAATATAGATTTCTCTCTTCCAAGAGTTCCTTTCATATAAGCCAAAAATGTTGTCAGATGTCTCTTATAACAGTTATGTTGTATTCAGGCATGGCTTGTCATAAAAGGCTGTAAGGTAGAGCATCTCCTATAGAAATTGCTCCCCCAAAAAATTTAAAAATATATTTGTAAATGTATTTGTTTATTAATAATGGATTTCTGATTTATATTTTGTAACAATCGTATCCAAATTTTTTTTTGGCAGTTCGATGATGGTCTTCTGTAATGCATTAGAAGCTGTTGACAGGAAAGAGAAAAATATTAGGCTCCCACTTCATTCTGCTATAAAGCCTGTATAAAATGAGGTGTGACGACATGCATTCACTGCACAGGTTTACTAGCGGATGATAGCTGCGTCCAGGCAGCCTTCAAGGATGGACCTAGGGTCTGAACAAGGGCATGCTCACCCGATAGTATTACTATGTAGCTCAGTGAGTATCATTGAACATCAACTAGTTTTCCCAATATGCAGTAAGATCGCTACTCCCTTATGCCGGTATTGGGAGAGATTATGTATAGAAATACAATGAATGCAATGCAAAGCACTGCAGTGTATTGCAATGCATTTGCAGCCTTCCCCATTTGGATAACCATGAGCCACGACTGGTTATATTATTTTTAAATATTATTATGATTCAAAATGTTTGTTACCTACAAAATATATAACTACTAGGGACTAGAGTTCAATGTAAATACATATTTACTCCCTGTAAATAGAAAGTATGCTCACTTGGCATGTAAATGAAAGCGCTATTTCCCTACTTGGAATTGTGTCAAAGCAAGGTCCTAATGCTTATTATATGAAATATACCAACAACCCTCTACCAATATGGAAATTAATACTACTCTTAGAAATTTCATGGTGTGATATTGTAACAGTAATGTGGTGGATGAATAAACTATACATAAAACTTATGAGAAACAGTGTTGGGTTAAGATGTTTTATAGGGCATATATTAATGCATATGTTTGAAGTTTTTACTGCATAAATGCTTATAAATTTAATAATTATTAGTGCTTATAAATCCAGCCCCTACTAACTACTTAAAACATGGAAGTGGTCAGAATAAAGTTTATCATTTATTACTTGGCAAATCATAATTCTAGTTTGATTTTAATGCATATACTAGTGCAAAGTACAAAGTTGTGCTAGTTTACATTTATTATCATATTCACTAAATTTATAATAATGTATTTTTTTCGTAATACTTTAAGATAAGAATATATATCTTTGTAGACACTTGTGTTAATTACGCAAAGTATTTTCTGTCATCTTCTCTAGGAGTACAGGTCACAACGATATCATTGAATTGTCGTCTGTAATTTTGGATGAATTTGTAAGTAATTTCCGTCTGTTGAGTAATTACAAAATTAAAATCTTCTTGGACTTTTCTCAACTCTCAAAAACGATTTGCGTGTTGACATTTTTTTTTTAAATTATGGTTTGAATGTATTTGAAATAAATTGTTAATCTGATAAAACTTGACAAGAATATGGGTATAATATTGTCCATTGAGTTGTAACAAGAATCTGAAAAATTAAAGAGAAAGACAGTTTAAACTACTTATTTTAAAGAAATGTGATTATGTGCAGAGTGACTTGTTAGTCCAACAGAACGATATGAAGTGCTTCACTGTAGTAACCAATTTTAACGCCATTGAACTCATAACTTCATCTATTTAGTACGAAAATTTGAGTACCATAACATATTGTTCTATTTTCATACATCCTGAATAAGCTAGGACTTGATAACCATGACTGACTGGTAGAAAACAAAACTATGATCAAATAATTAAGAAATGGCACTGAGTCTTGTTTGTTTGAATGATTGATTAGTCTTTCTCTCGATTTGTGGATTCATTATAGAAATGCGTACAGTAAAGTTGTACTTGTTTTTACTTTCTCACCCTTACGAATCTAAGAAGAGAAAGTATTGTCATCATGCGCCGGAAAAGGTGAACTTTTGGCAGAAAATCTATTACATGGCCCTGGAAATAAATAGATAAGTGGATAAATCCCGCTTCTACATCAAGTAAATTACATCCTCAAACACATGGTGTAACCGGAATCCAAGTTTTGTGGGTTGTTGACACCGCAAAATTGATTGACTGCAAAGCAGCCTGTCTGCCTGTCTGTCTGCCTGTCTGTCTGCCTGTCTGTCTGCCTGTCTGTCTGCCTGTCTGCCCGCCTGTCTGTCTGTCTGTCTGTCTGTGTGCCCGTCCGTCCGTATGTCCGTCCGTCTTTAAGTCCGTCATTCCGTCCGTCATTCCGTCCGTCATTCCGTCCGTCATTCCGTCCGTCATTCCGTCCGTCTTTCCGTCCGTCTTTCCGTCCGTCTTTCCATCCGTCTTTCCGTCCGTCTTTCCGTCCGTCTTTCCGTCCGTCTTTGCGTCCGTCTTTGCGTCCGTCTTTCCGTCCGTCTTTCCGTCCGTCTTTCCGTCCGTCTTTCCGTCCGTCTTTCCGTCCGTCTTTCCGTCCGTCTTTCCGTCCGTCTTTCCGTCCGTCTTTCCGTCCGTCTTTCCGTCCGTCTTTCCGTCCGTCTTTCCGTCCGTCTTTCCGTCCGTCTTTCCGTCCGTCTTTCCGTCCGTCTTTCCGTCCGTCTTTCCGTCCGTCTTTCCGTCCGTCTTTCCGTCCGTCTTTCCGTCCGTCTTTCCGTCCGTCTTTCCGTCCGTCTTTCCGTCCGTCTTTCCGTCCGTCTTTCCGTCCGTCTTTCCGTCCGTCTTTCCGTCCGTCTTTCCGTCCGTCTTTCCGTCCGTCTTTCCGTCCGTCTTTCCGTCCGTCTTTCCGTCCGTCTTTCCGTCCGTCTTCGCGTCCGTCTTCGCGTCCGTCTTCGCGTCCGTCTTCGCGTCCGTCTTCGCGTCCGTCTTCGCGTCCGTCTTCGCGTCCGTCTTCGCGTCCGTCTTCGCGTCCGTCTTCGCGTCCGTCTTCGCGTCCGTCTTCGCGTCCGTCTTCGCGTCCGTCTTCGCGTCCGTCTTCGCGTCCGTCTTCGCGTCCGTCTTCGCGTCCGTCTTCGCGTCCGTCTTCGCGTCCGTCTTCGCGTCCGTCTTCGCGTCCGTCTTCGCGTCCGTCTTCGCGTCCGTCTTCGCGTCCGTCTTCGCGTCCGTCTTCGCGTCCGTCTTCGCGTCCGTCTTCGCGTCCGTCTTCGCGTCCGTCTTCGCGTCCGTCTTCGCGTCCGTCTTCGCGTCCGTCTTCGCGTCCGTCTTCGCGTCCGTCTTCGCGTCCGTCTTCGCGTCCGTCTTCGCGTCCGTCTTCGCGTCCGTCTTCGCGTCCGTCTTCGCGTTCGTCTTCGCGTCCGTCTTTCCGTCCGTCTTTCCGTCCGTCTTTCCGTCCGTCTTTCCGTCCGTCTTTCCGTCCGTCTTTCCGTCCGTCTTTCCGTCCGTCTTTCCGTCCGTCTGTGCGTCCGTCTTTCCGTCCGTCTTTCCGTCCGTCTTTCCGTCCGTCTTTCCGTCCGTCTTTGCGTCCGTCTTTGCGTCCGTCTTTGCGTCCGTCTTTGCGTCCGTCTTTGCGTCCGTCTTTGCGTCCGTCTTTGCGTCCGTCTTTGCGTCCGTCTTTGCGTCCGTCTTTGCGTCCGTCTTTGCGTCCGTCTTTGCGTCCGTCTTTGCGTCCGTCTTTGCGTCCGTCTTTGCGTCCGTCTTTGCGTCCGTCTTTGCGTCCGTCTTTGCGTCCGTCTTTGCGTCCGTCTTTGCGTCCGTCTTTGCGTCCGTCTTTGCGTCCGTCTTTGCGTCCGTCTTTGCGTCCGTCTTTGCGTCCGTCTTTGCGTCCGTCTTTGCGTCCGTCTTTGCGTCCGTCTTTGCGTCCGTCTTTGCGTCCGTCTTTGCGTCCGTCTTTGCGTCCGTCTTTGCGTCCGTCTTTGCGTCCGTCTTTGCGTCCGTCTTTGCGTCCGTCTTTGCGTCCGTCTTTGCGTCCGTCTTTGCGTCCGTCTTTGCGTCCGTCTTTGCGTCCGTCTTTGCGTCCGTCTTTGCGTCCGTCTTTGCGTCCGTCTTTGCGTCCGTCTTTGCGTCCGTCTTTGCGTCCGTCTTTGCGTCCGTCTTTGCGTCCGTCTTTGCGTCCGTCTTTGCGTCCGTCTTTGCGTCCGTCTTTGCGTCCGTCTTTGCGTCCGTCTTTGCGTCCGTCTTTGCGTCCGTCTTTGCGTCCGTCTTTGCGTCCGTCTTTGCGTCCGTCTTTGCGTCCGTCTTTGCGTCCGTCTTTGCGTCCGTCTTTGCGTCCGTCTTTGCGTCCGTCTTTGCGTCCGTCTTTGCGTCCGTCTTTGCGTCCGTCTTTGCGTCCGTCTTTGCGTCCGTCTTTGCGTCCGTCTTTGCGTCCGTCTTTGCGTCCGTCTTTGCGTCCGTCTTTGCGTCCGTCTTTGCGTCCGTCTTTGCGTCCGTCTTTGCGTCCGTCTTTGCGTCCGTCTTTGCGTCCGTCTTTGCGTCCGTCTTTGCGTCCGTCTTTGCGTCCGTCTTTGCGTCCGTCTTTGCGTCCGTCTTTGCGTCCGTCTTTGCGTCCGTCTTTGCGTCCGTCTTTGCGTCCGTCTTTGCGTCCGTCTTTGCGTCCGTCTTTGCGTCCGTTTGGCCGTCCGTTTGGCCGTCCGTTTGGCCGTCCGTTTGGCCGTCCGTTTGGCCGTCCGTTTGGCCGTCCGTTTGGCCGTCCGTCTACCTCTCAGTGTACGTCATCTCATTAAAATAAATAAGTTTTTATTCCACTGTGTTACAATTTTAATATAATTACTAAGATGATAACTTTATTATATTTTTGATATCGGTTATATTAACCTCTCAAAAATCAGTTATACCACAAATTAACTTTTGGTATTAAGGAAAACTAACTTTCCTTACGCAACTTAAGGAAAACTAACTTTCCTTGACTACTAAATATGGGTTTCAATTTACAGGAAACGTTGTTCCAAGGAAACGTTTTTCCGAGGAAACTACGATATTTGTAGTTTTCTGTAAAAGTCAGACTTTATAGTAAATTTTAATTTTCAGAGAAAGGCTTTATTAAAACTAAATTTCACAAAGTAAACTTGGGTTTTGCGGTAACATTTCGCAAAAATGGTTCTGTAATTCCACTACCAGTGTACATGTTGTGGAATTAAAGTGACAAAAAACAGCAATCAGATTGAAGATTCACATTTTATCAATATTGTTTGTTTGTTTGTTTGTTGCCAAAGTCCGGTATTTGAATGACTAGCGCCTGTAACCAGATGTGTTAGGCAACCAGTGCAACATCGGTGTAGGAGTGGTTGCTTGCAGGTAGGCTCTGTTGTTGATGCATATAAACGCACTTTCACCTGCTTATGTCTATTATTTCACTTTGATATCTCGTTCGCTCATACTTGAGTGTGTTGTCTCAATGCCAGACACCTCTTATTGCTCACCTAATTTTTGACATCAACTTCGCGCCATTCGGTAATAACTACATTGTGAACTCGCATTGTGACAAAGTTTTAGAATACCTGTTATTCTACTTTTTCACCATGTGAATCTGCCTCTTTTTACTTTCTCTTATATCTAGTATAGCGAAGGTTATGTAATGCTGCTGGGAAAAGTGGCAGATTTTATTTTTTACAGAAAAGTACTTTTTGGCTGTCCCGGAGGTCGAATAAGTGTTTATTAACGTCTGCTAATCCGCTTGTCTGTCTGTCTATTTTTGGACAGCCCTTGAGCCTAAACGATTTACAGGATACCCCAACTTTAATATTTCTCGATCAATCTGGCCACACTTGTGGCACTGCGAGATTGAAAAGGATCTTTTAATTTTTTTTTGGGGGGGGTACTTTATATTACACAGGTCCATAGAACATTTTAAAAAATCTTAAAATTGTCTGAATTTTTTCTTTAATTATCCTGATCGAATAAAGTACGGCTACAAAAATGACGCCCATTCTTATTTTCAGTAAACCCCGTGAATTTTGAAAATTTCGATGTTTTAACATATTGGACCCCCGCCTACAACTACTTTATTAAATACTGATATTTTTTACCAATCAATTGACATGAAGGATGTAGATATATGAATGGAATGACACGCACATTATAAGTTAACAATTGGACGAGATGGGGTTGTCTTAAACAATCACTGTCGAGACTACGGCAGAGTGCTAATCCTCCGCATAATAATACTGAAAATGGTTTGTTACCAAGTGCAAAATCCCCTTATGAACCAATTGTTAGCCTTCAAGGTTAAGAACATTCCATTTCGTTCATGGTTACTCTTCATGCCAAATTTATCGTAAATAGTAATGCTGAAAGCTATAAGATATTTGCACTTCGCGGCAATCCATTTTCAATGTACAGTAGAACCCCGCAAATCCGAAATTTCGTATAATCCAAACAAAATTCGAGATGGAAGAAAAATAAACAAAATAAATAAAATGCTTATTTGTAGTGTAGAGAGTGGACTTTTTATTTACTTCAGAACTGAACAACTAATTATTGAAACACAAGTTGCCGAAATGAAACCTTTATTGCACTGGTAACTACGGTGTATATTATATGTTTATATAGCAGTAATTTTCACTTAAAGGCACCTGCAAAATCTTTTTCTGTAAGGTAATCTTTTGCCGTAAGGAACTGAATCTGCTTGACGATGCGATGTGATGTGATTATGCGATCGTTACGGTACGTTGCCATTTTCTCACATCGCACGCTACGTTGCATTGACTGGCAATCCTTTAGATATATTTGTATATGTACGGTACATCTTTTGGATAATCCGAACATTTACGAATCCGAACAGACCACATCCCCAATTAGTTTGGATTACCGGGGTTCTACTGTATATATTTTCTTAACGATATCTGTTCTTCAAAGCTAGATCTTTAAATAATGTCAAATTGAAGTTCTTGAAAATACGAGAAGTAATGCGTTATTTTTGGGTGAAATTTGGGGAATTAAGAGAAGCTTCAACAATATTGTCTCAAAAATTGTTCAGAATATTTTATATTTAACTTCTTGCTAAATAGTACTAAGATTACTGAATAATACTGCATCGGAGGTCCGCTTTTCTTTAAAGCTCTAGAATTTCAAAGAATGAAAAGTTCAAAATTTTCAAACCTGTCTTTATACCTTCAAAATTGAAGCTAGATATTTTTCGTAGTGCAATATGTATCTCGAAATATTAGTAGTTGTTGCATGATTTTGAAGTATACTGCGTGAGCATAGTAACATTAATAATTCAATTTATAATTTTATGTATTGTTTAAGTTGGCATCTGACAGACGATTCGGTGGCGTGAGAGGATGCCTCTTGCCACATCGTTAAAAATATTTTTTTGGTATTTTGTTACGAATATACTACAATACATTTAATTCAATGGCAGAAACAATTTTTAATTTTTTTTAATTTTAAAAATATTAACGTTATGTATATTTTTCGTATAAATCCACCCCGTCAGTTGCCTCAGTAAAATAACTGTTGGCATTACAGGAATTCTCACCGTTAGGTCGTAGGGTTCGAGTATCGACGGTAGCAAGTTTTTGACACTAGCTGGATAGCCGAGCTCAAATTCAGCTGCTATCTGGAAGATAATTCCAGCGGGCGGCTGCTTTGGTCGGTAGTTTAGCATGGTTTCTCCGATCAGTTTCTGACGAATGCCGGAGCAGTGCCTTAGCAAAGGGGCTACTGGCCGAATGCGATGTTTCCTTCCTCATCCTTGTTTCGTCTTCTCACCCTACATACTATGCACTTCGACATATACGCACACACATATATACACACACTTTCTGGCACCACACCTACATGTCATGCTGAAAGATCAGTCAGGAGCTTAGGGCTTGTCGTGCGCAGATGATCTTCTCCCCCATACGTCACATACATTTTTTTACTGATTTTTGACTAATTAAATCAACTTGTCTCGGCTGGGACGGTGTATGTTTAACGGAGAGTCCTAGAGGGGGAAATCCGCCAGCCGACGCGTAGGTGGGCGGCTTATCTCTAGCGATGGAGGAACACCACTACCTCTCGGGATATAACATGCACCACACATGCTGGACTAATGACCTTAACAGTCGACGCGCCCGGAAGTAAAACAATCAATCGAATCACTTACGTTTTATTTGTTTAGGAGTTTCGAAAATGATGGCTGAAATGTAAGTAGGATAGAAGTGGCAATAGTATAATATTATGCAACCGTTACCAATATTACGAGAAAGTAGTGTTGTATCACCACTAGTTTCATATCTTTTTCTTCTCAAGCGATCGAAAAATACGATGTATGCAGAGGTACTTCCGTTAATACAATACATGCCTATGCTGTTTACACACGCCCTCTTAGTGATAAGCTATCTGTTTTAATATCTCATTTTAATACCTCAAGTAGTTCAGCCACCTCCCGCTGGAATGCAACATACAACAGCTGGCCTGGAAGCCACATTTAATAAAACGTTAACACCTGGCCGACCACATTCCTTACCTCTATGCAAACGCTGTTGCTGGATATAGCTGACTCTCGAAAAATTATTTGTATTAGTTTCATAAGTAAACGTCTGTTACAAACACTCGAATGAGCCCTAAACATTTTTGCCGTATTTTGATTTCAAAACAAATATTTCTGACAATTTGTATCATAATTATGTATTCATTCTTTAAATACTCGAATGTTTTGTATTAATGAAGATGTCTTTTCAGACAACTACTTTTGTTTACAGCTACAAAAATAATAGAATGAGTATAATATAGCCATGGAGGCAAAAATACGTTCGTAATGTCATTTGAACAAGTCGATACTCTTGATAACAGTGATTTCGGAAAAAATATTATTATTATTATTATATTATCAACTCTATTTCAATCATTTCGCATGTTTGTTTCTTCTCAGCCCGCCTTCCGAGACAGGACTATAATCGGGAGGATGATTGCGTTTGGTTCGTTTTTCTTTTAATTAGAGATCTGCTCCGACATTCACCAGAAAGAAATGAGGAAACTCACGGAAACCATTTGTCAATGCATTGGGCGAACAATAGATCTTGACTGTTCCCCAAGAATGGTTAGTACCCGATCTTTCATTTCGTATTTTGTTCCTGTTCCTATACGTAGAACCGGGAGTTTAGCTGGCCATCTCCCCTTCCCAAGAGCCGTTTATTCCAGGATGTCTTTATTTTGAATTATTTTGAATTTGCCCTCTTGTCGTGAGCTGAATGCAATATTAATGTTTGTTCTATTAAAATAATATTCCGATCTAGCAAAAAAAAAAAAAAAAAAAAAAAAAAAAAAGAACAGGCAGAAGGCTGAAGAGAGAGAGAGAGAAACGATATGAACGACCACATAGAATGTGAAATAAACGAAAGCAAGGGGGAGTAGAAGGAAGAAGAAGAGGAAGAAGTGAAAGAGGGCGGATGGAAGAGGACGATGAAGTCTATGTTAACAGAGGTTCGTTTTCAACTGTTTTCCTCCTCCGCTGAACCGGCGCACAAGGTTGGGCAGCCTAGTTCTCCGCCCTGCGCCACTCCGTTATGCGAGTGAACGCGGGGGAAGGCGATGGCAGGGGGCGGGGCAGCGAGGCCGCGCGGGGGCGGGGCGGGGGCGGGGGCGGGGGCTGGCTCCGCGCAGCGCCGCAGCGGCGCCGGCGCCTGCCAACCGACCGCCCGGCCGGCCGGCCTGCCCGCCGTTACGCTCGCTGCGGGGCCGCGGCCGCGCCGGACCTCGCGTGCGCACTTTCACTCGTTTGCAACATTTTTGGTCCGCTCTTCTTCGACGGCCTCGAGCGGCAAAAGTTCAGGCGTGAGTGGCGTAACCTTCACGCGGGGCACCCGCGCACCGGCCCCAGCCGCCCCGCGCCCCGCACCCCGCGGGCGAAGCCTGGTGGCCAGCTCCATCTATGCATGCCCCGCGCGTGCTTTGCAGGGCAACTCGCTCAACTATGCCGTGTTCCAAGTTCGGAATCCGGAGTGTGGTCTTCGGGGGAAGGAGATTATTTGTCCACATCTCCCTCCGATTAAAAAGATCTGCCATTGGAACATTGTTTTTTTTAACGTGCTTGCTCGAAAAATTTGAGATGTAGGAAAATTTTTTCTGATTATTACTTTCTTGCCAACTACGTACTTACGCAGTAAATATAAAGTAGTGCTGCAGAGAAAAGTGACGATTTTCGACAGTAAAACTAGTATTGTTCTCACACAGAAAAAAATGATTATACTTGCTCCTATACGTAGTATATTACTTCCTCTAATTGGTTATACAGTCATAATTCAGGTTTTGTTGGTCCTTAATACTGTAAAACGGGTTGACGAGAAAAACGCTGTCTGTCCGTGTGTGGACAGCACTAGGGCCCAAACAGTTCATGGGATTTTCTTCAAAATTGATATTCCCTGATCGACATGGACGAACTGAAGATCCAGAGAGTTTGAATGGGATATTTGGTTTTTTTGGGGGGGGAGACTACATGAAGCCTCAACGATATTTTCAAAATGTTATCGAAAATGGCTCAAAAATGTTTCATTATTTTCTCTCTGAGTAAAGTACGTTCATAAAAACAGCACGTGTTCGATTTTCGTTGAAAACGCGTAATTTATGCAAATCAAAAAGTTCAATTTTTTGATTCGACATCTTCATACAACTACGATGTTGAAGACAGATACTTTTTCTCAGAGAAATCTGTTCTTCGTAATGAGATCTTTAAATAATGTCATGCAGTTTTTTTAAACGACGAGTTGAACCTGTTCAACTTTCTTTTTAAAGCACCGGGAAGTTTGTTATGAGGTCTGAGTCATTTGGTTAAGGGAATATGCTAATAGTCTTACATCTGAGGACGTGTGTTCGAATGCCAACGACAGAAAGCATTTTCGAGCTAGAAACACTTTTATGGGTTCAAATAGTATTATAATAACACGTAACCGATACAAATTATGCGAGAAATTACGTGATTAGTTGCACCACTTCTTTAATTTGTGTTTTGCTCATTTTCATTTAATCCCGAGCTCTGGCCTGAAGGATTCTTGCCCAGTTTTTATTAGATCTTCCCCATAACTTTAAATTTATTATTATTGTTATTATTAATAAATATTATTATTATTGTTATTATTATTAAAAATAATATTGAATATGAATTTACGTTTGCGAACTTGCAATCATTTCCATTTGTGCCAACAATTAAGACAATTGATCATTATATTTAGTCGGACACGGTGTTGTTTATTTGATTATTGAATATATTACTAGACGATTGAAATTAGTTTCATGCCTGATACTTCATTTCTGTTTACAAATTCTTGGCCTAGAAGACGAAAGAAATAAGCTGGCAGGTTTACGAAATATTTTTGTCTCAACTCCAAAGCAATTGGATTTTATAACCCAATTACTGATCGGAAGAGACTAATTGCAAAACGGAGGTTGGACTGTACAATTCAAACACATGATTCCAATTGATTGTAGTCTACTTCTTTGCGGTAATGATATTATTCAATTTAAGTAAGAAGTGATTGCATATGTATTTATATCGACTAAATTAGGAGCATAGGAACTAAAGAACACCATAAAAACAGCTGCAATCCCATTTTGTCAACAGAGTGTGTCTTGAATTCCATTTGCATTGACCGGGTTTCGAAACGCGACCCAGAGGTGGATGGCGAGGGCGGTGTGCACTGCGCGGATATAGGCAGAGCAAGTCTGCTAGCCAGACTGGAAACTAGCAAGTATTTTGAGAGGAAAGATCAGACACTACACTTTATTTGAAAAAGCAGCGCTATCGCTGAATTTCCTAGACAACAAAGTTAGTCTGAGTGTACTTTAGTATGTATGTAAGTATGTATGAAAGTATGTATGAATGCATACGCATTTTCTGGATTGGGTCACCGCTGTGCTTTCCGGCCCATATGGTGACCCGCTCTTATTGATACGAAGCTAGTCTCCACCGTCACGGGTTCCTGGGGATAAAGGACCGTCCTACTCTATTTCGAATCCATTCACTTTGGCTTTGGGTCAGAACCCGTTCCTTAGGCCCATTTCCTTTTTTCTTTCTTGCCCTAACTTCGTAAGAAGAGAACGTATTTTGAGCGGGCCCCGGAAAAAAAAAATTTGCAGAAAGAGACATTGCCGAGCCCTGGTAAGTGGGTAAGTCTTGTTCATATATTTGATAAATTACTTCCTCTTAACACAGTGTGTAGTCAGAATTCATGTTTTGTTGCTCATTGATACCGAAAAATTAATTGACAGCAAATCGTCCGTCTGTGGTGAACCCTAATCCGTTCAGCCGAGTTTTCCAAAATTGATATCTCCGAATCAATTTAAATGAACTTGAGATTCTCTGAATTTGAAACGGATATTTTCATAATTTAATGTACTTTACAAGAAGCCTCACCCACATTTTCCAAAATTTCTCAAAAATGGGTTCCAGTTGGTGGATTAAACTTTTCCTCGGATAGCGTAAAGGACGTTTAAGAGAATACAGGATAATGCAGGTCTTATTTTCGGTGAAATCCCTGTTTTTGTTGAAAATTGCAAAAGTTCAATATTTTCGTTGTATTCCTACAACGACAATTTTTGGATAGAAATTTTCTTAATGGAATATTTTCTTTAAAGGAAAATCTTAAAGTAAGTAAACGTACAATTTTTTCGAAAATAAAGAGTGATTTTGGCGTAAATTATAGGCAATTTTAATTTTTTAAATAATTTTTTTCTCAAATATGACTCCAAATTTTATCTTAAATTTTTTCCCTCGCATCTATTAAAAGACGGTAAGAATGGTGCTAGTCCCATTTCCACGTATCTATATGTGTTTTCGGAAATTTAAACAGAATTTAAGATAGGGATTTTTTGTGTTAAACAAAATGCGTTCTAGAAATCAGCTCTTTAAAAAGGCCACTTATAGTTTTTTGAAAAAACGAGTGGTTATCGCGTAACGTGTGCTTGAAATTAATGCATTTTATAAAAAAACATTAAAAAACGCTCTAAAGTTTTTCTTCAAATTTACTCCACAGATAGATAGGAACGCCAAAAGAATGTCAAATTTAGAAATAATTACTATTTTATTCTTTTTTGGATCTTCGATATTCTTCGGGAAGTGAGGACCAGTATTGAATAAGAATTATACTTGGTAGTAGGAGAAAATATTTGGAATTCGTTAACATAAAGAGGATGAATGAAATATGTAAAATAATTCAATTATCTAGGATTCACGATAACAAATTATGATCGTAACAAGAGAGACATCCTAAACAAAACAAATAGAGGCAGGCAGTTTATTAAGAGTTAAATCCAATGATACTGGACTCTAGCAAAAAAAAAGAAGGCGCATAATTTAGCAATTCAAATATTGAAAAGTATAAACCATATTAGAGTGATAAAATAAATCAGATTTCAACGTCAATACAAAAATCCGGACGCAATTCTATTACATAATTTACCTAACAACTATTACTTAATACTACCTTATCAGAGCGTAATAAAATTGAACTCGTTCTGCTTATTTGTAAAGTTAACGTGTTTTCGCTGCTGCGTGCATGTTTCATGCAATTAGGACTATCTAGTGTATCATGTCAGAAATAATACGAAATTTTATTTTACCAAGATGGTAGGTAGCAATCACCAGTGTTGGCCACATTCAAGAATAAAATTTGAGGAATGAGAATTGAAGACTTCCCACATGCTTCAAACTTGCAGAACGTGGAGTTTATGATTTTATGCGTACTTGTGGCGAGGATTAGATCGAAGATAATTTATTTTCCCTGTATTTTATACTTAAAGAATAAGCTAAAACATCTTATGAGGCATTGCAATAATTCAATATGAACCGGTATTTTTTTTGTTTCAGACACTTTCAGAGTGTAGAATATCTATTGCCCATTACTGAGTCGAGTATTCGACCACTACGAACTTTGTACGTGGTCATTACTAGCACAATATCAGGATTTGGATAGGGGTTTTAATAATTAATAAGAAACGTGACAAGTTAAAAATTGGCCATTTTTAAGCAAGGGAGCTATTCAGGTAGGGGTGTGCTAATTATCCAATGGAGTTTTACATTGCAAATTTGGTGTTGTAGGAGAGGAATTGTGGCAATCTACGAAACTATTCTTAACTACGGCCACTATAGGTTATTTTATTTAAGTGTGAATAGAATTATCAGAAAAATGATGTTATTTGATGGCTACACAGAGGATGGGTTTGGCTGACATTGTGCCTATCAACCCCAATTGAAAAGTACCAACCAGCCGCGAAGGGGATTTTCGATTAACGAGGGTCGTAGTGAGCGCGATTTTCGTAACGAGGGTAGTAGACAAGGGAACTCAACAGCTGAGAAACCGAGAATCGGAAATCAAGAGCTTGGTTGAAGGTTTTAGCTGAAAAACGAAGAGAAGCAAAATATTTTCTTCTTATTATTACCGAAGACAATCAATATAATGAATTTAAAAAAACAATGTTTGTTCCTATTTCATGCACTGTCGTACCGTTCAGTCGATTGCTAACTGTAAAACTGTAAACTTGCTAACTGTGTAAAACTTTGTCGACTTATTGCTTGCATTTGCGCGATGATTATAGGCATATTACAATGGGAAAGCGCATATATCTGTCGCACATAGACGCAAAAAAGCATCCCTGAGCATTCGTTTATGACTGACGCATCCCTGAATAGAAGCTCTACGCACCCCGCCGCATCGTCAAGTATTCGCTGCATATGCGGCCCCTGTGATTGTGAAATATCGTCCGGAATTATTACTTGATCGTTATCTCGAACAAATAATTTAAATAAAATTTCTCCTAGATAGTGTCATAGCGAATGCATGCCCAAACTTGAGCGATAACGTTTTAACAGTAGGATACTTGACCATGCCCAAACCAGGCGATAGAACCAATCGATACTCGCGTGTCATCTATTGAAAGATTTGCAAAGCGTAGCGTAAACCTTGATTAACAATCTTGTGAACAGTATAGTCTGAAGAGTGATACATTGCAATAGAGAAGCATTGGCAGGTCCATTAGTAAACTATAAAAATATTACTATTAAGCTCTAAAACTCATTTCACCATCGTTGCACTGATATTGAAACTTCTGTGGGAAATTAATTAGCTCTTGAACCCGTGACACAAAGCTAGAGCTTACGGAAGCTACGTGGACGATGTAGGTACTTACACTATGTGATCAAAAGTATCCGGACACGTCCAAAATGGTGTTATGGTATGGTCGTGTTTTTCTTGGAGTGGGCGAGCACCCCTAGTTGTTTTGTGTGGCACTATCACGGCACAGGCCTACATTGATGTTTTAAACACCTTCTGCTTCCCACTGTTGAAGAGCGATTCGGAGATGGCCTGTTCACACTGCACGACCTGTGGCAGAGTGGTTACACGACAATAACATCCCTGTAATGGACTGGCCTGCACAGAGTCCTGATTTGAATCCTAGCGAACACCTTTAGGATGTTTTGGAACGCCGACTTCGTGCCAGGCTTAACCGACCTACATCGATACCTCTCAGTGCAACAGTCCGGGAAGAATGGGCTGCCATTCCCCAAGAAACATTCCAGCACCTGATTGAAATCATGATTTTTCTTATAATTAACATTGGGAGAGAAAAGGTGAAATATTTTTGAACCTTCTATTACATTTGTGAAGATTCTGCTTTTCTGGGTATCCCTACGCCACTTATTTATTTGCCTGATTACTTGCTTGCTTACTTATTTAACGACAAAACCCTTAAAACAACTGTGGTACGCACTATTGGGAAAAGTGCAAAATGTACACCGTTTCTTGATCTCTGGAATATCTGTTCTAACTTTGTACAAATATATTAAGTAGAGTTGTAGTAAGTCCATAGTGTTACTGACCATGTACGAGTAGTAAGTCGAAATTGATGTACGATTAAATTGAAGATAGTGACTTACATAATATTCCACGGTATAGTTAAAATGACTGATTTTCTGAGAAATTTAGTTTCAGCGCATAGCAATATTAGAATATTTAAAGTCATGCAGAATACCAGGAAATGCTGTAACGCGCAGTTTAGTAGTTGGCCGTCCGAAGTTAGGATCCGGAAAGAAGCTATTTTCACTCAAAATAACCAACAGTTTATGAAGTAAGGAATGTTTGATGTTTTAAATGTAGGTATAATATTTAATCGTTTTAAATGTAGGTATAATATTTAATCGTTTTAAATGTAGGTATAATATTTAATATATTTAATAATATATTGTATATTAATATAATTATAGATTACAGTTTGGAAACATAAGTATGAATAATGCACGTATATTATACACCCAATGAGTTAGGACCTGGAAGAACTGAATGTTCTAGACTAAGATTGGTAGCACGTAAGTCCGCGGCAAAGTTACTTAATAAACGAGCAAACATAAATTTAACTTTCAGACTGTGATCCTCCCACCTCAATTACTCGGCATCAGGAATCACATTCAAACCACTCCAACACTCACGCCTCCCTGCAGTTACTCGTGTATCCAATAATAGAGCTGACGTGCGCCGAGCATAAGGCAGATTCTAGAATTTGAAGGGGCAAAAACGAGTTAAACAAAAATGATGAAAACGTAGTAGACAAGTGTTGAGAAACAAGAATCAGAATTTATAAACACTATATGTATATTACAATACATTACTTCAATAGAATCAATACATTTACTTTGTATGAAGTAGGAAGTAAATAAATGTAACTTCTCCCTATAGCACGTCACACACAGATTTGAACTGTTTATGACGTCAATAAATAAAAAAGTAATTAATTGAGATTTTAAAATACAACTTGCCTTTAGTTTACTTCATTTATGATAAAGCGATTTCTGAATGGTTCTCTTACATTATTTTTTCTATCTTTTCCTTTTTGCTTTCTTGCAACACACGTACTTACGTATTATAATGCAACAATTGAAAGTGGCGATTTTTCGTCAGCAAAACTCGTATTCGGGGTCTCTGATATCTAAACAGTGGGAAAAATCTTATTCCTGAATGAAGGAAATTACTTCCTAAAACGTGTGTAGCTAGTATTTACATTTTAGGAGACCTTGATACGGAAATGTTGGTTTACGGAAGAACGTGTCTCGTTTTCTGTCTCTGTCTCTCTGTATGTTTCTGTCTCTCTGTGACTATCACTTTTTCTCTGTCAGTATCCGTCTGTGTACGTATCTGACTCTGCGTCTGTCTATCTGAAAGTATCAGTTTGCTTGTCTGCCGGTTTGCTTGTCTGTCTATCCACTTGTCTGTTTGTCTATCACTTGTCTGTCTGTCCATACTTGGTCAAAAGTAGAGACTAAACTGATTACAGGATTTTATCCATAATTGGCATTCTCTGAGCAATATGACTGAATACAAGGCCCTTCGAATATAAAGAGGATGTTTTCATTTTTGAGGCTACTTTAAATCAAGACTTAGCATTATGAAAATTTTCTCGACAACTCCAAATTTGTGGTTAATAACTTTTTCGGAAAGAGCAAACGGCGCTCCAAAGAGTTTCGTCATGGAGCTTCATGTAAAGTTCTCCCAACAATTAAAAATACGTTTCCAATACGCTCTGCGTCGAATTGGCAAGAAGTAACCAGTTTGTAGAATATCCTGTTTAAAGTTTTATGTGCTAGCATTGTTGGTAAACAGACGTAGAGGCAGATGTTAAAAACTAAAATCTCATTCTGAGTATCACGAATTGGTGATACTCATCCGTGAACAGGGACATGGACAACGTGAAGTTTTGTCAAAATCTTTCATCGTTTTTTTCAGCATTGCAAAGCTTTCTAAGTACTACATATAGGCGTGCGTAACGAAAGACAGAAACGGAGGGAAACTGAGGATAACTGGAAAGAGAAGGATGCAGGCTGCAGAAGGCCACGAGACTGGCAGACGGGCACTTCCCCAGGTACAAGACTCCAGGCGCGGGGCGGAGGTGGAGGCGGGGGCAGGGGCGCTGCGCTAGGCGCGTGGGCGGCGCGAGGCGGACGCCTCTGCATCCGCGTTCCGTCGGCGCATCTCCCTTTCGAACCGCTGCTCCCGCCCCGCCCCGCCCCGCCCCCGCCCCCGCCCGACCCACTCTCGCTCTCGGAGGAGCGGCCCGCCAGCCCTCGCCGCCGGTGCTGCAACCGCACTTGCAAAAACTGGGTCGCGACGAGATCCCCCTGTCACTCACTGAGCATTGAACCCGCTCTCGCCACGCGCCGCTTCCATTCCTGCCGTCATCATCCCTTGCAACCGAACATACTCGTACATCGTCGTTGATGATGGACAAACTCCTATGTGAAAAGAACAACAATTTTACGAGAGGAAAAAAAAGCACTTTTTGATGTTAATCATGACAGTTGGCTAAGTTTAGGCATTCTACACTTTCTATATAATAGCATTAAATATTTATTGAATGCAATATTTTTCTGACAGAAACATCTGGCTCTTACCACATACGAAATATTCTATCACCAATAAATTGTAAAGGTCACATAGGAGTTTTTTTATTTTCTATTTTAAGACCACAATTTCCTGTTTTCTTTGGAAATTTTCTAACCAAACTAAAGAACAAGCAGGTTCTGAATCATTGATATCCAAATTAAAAAATCGCTAGTTCCATCACATAGGAGGTTGGGAAGCAACGACGATATCTATTTTTCTTTCTTTTTTCTTCATCTTATCGTCAGATTGTCCCATCTCCTGAATGGGAAGTTGGTGACAAAGAAACATAACTTGGCTTTCCTGGCGAATTACGAAATGTTAGTTGGCGATTTGGGTCTCCCTCCAGATATGCAGTGAAACTACATAAAATCAAATAAGAAAAGTCAAGAATGGTCAAGAAGAAAATTGAGAAAAGGAGGAGGATGAAAAAAGTAAGAGGTCAGGGGATATAAGAAAGAAATCAGATAAACGTGGTGTTTTGTATTTGCCTTCCATGCCTCGCTCACCAGATGAACTCATCCGTTCCTTCCCTGGGATATGAACTCACATCCCCTGGGAAGAGTAGTTGCTACCGTGGCTGCCTGTGTTATTCAAGTCGGCTATTCATGCGCACTCACCAGTGACATGGAGTTTGCAATTTAAATGGCAGCAGTATTACTATAGTGCCCTCAATTAATGGAACCGACTATTAGTTACTGCTGCACATGTGCTGGCTACATAGCGTGCCTTCTTCGAAACAAATATATTCTTCTTTCTCCTTCTAGGATCGTTTGTTGTGGAAAGAGACCATAGCCTATTGTGCACTCGTTCAATGTAGAGCAATCGCAATACATGTGTAACAGGAAAAGCAGTTCGACAAAGGGTGTATGCGTCATGGATTGTAAAGCGTGCATTGGTTGTATTTCTCGGAGACACACACAGATTCTATAACCAGTGCCTCGCTTAGGATCGTATTAGGGACATTTGCAGCGAGCACTTCCAATTGATTCAATACTTTATTACCTAATGTTAAAAATATGAAAAAGAAGTTGTGAAAATTGTAGTTGTGAAATCCTACAGAAACGGAGGGAATTTTTGACTTTGTGATCGCAGAAGCCAGTGGTAAGTAGAAGTCGTGCAAGAACGCGAGCGAACATCTAATTATCACACTCTTTTATCCTCTGTATTTTTGAAAATTGCAAAAAGTTAACATGATAGAGAGTTTTTACCTTGAATGATATCTGTTCCTAGAAAAAGATCTTGAAATAATGCAAATGATTGATGATACCTAGAGACAAGTGAGCTCTACACGTCGCGGTCTGCTGCGATTATTTCTTTCGTATCTTTCGAATAATAATAATAATAATAATAATAATAATAATAATAATAATAATAATAATAATAATAATAATAATCAATTTAAAACAGATACCAGTTACGGACAGCTCGAAGGGTGGGGACTGATATGCATGGGAAGACATTGTTATAGTTAAGTCCTTTCCCGGGTCACCGTTTAAGGCATCCGATTTTAATAAGCTATTTTAATAACCATTGGAATGCTTTATTTTGTTTATGTCACCGCTGTATTTATTTTGTCCTATGCTTTAATTGAATAGTTTGGAAAAACAAATACTCATTATTTCG
The DNA here is from genome assembly GCA_038098605.1 of Gryllus longicercus. Lineage (NCBI taxonomy): Eukaryota > Metazoa > Arthropoda > Insecta > Orthoptera > Gryllidae > Gryllus > Gryllus longicercus. The sequence continues at coordinate 66,690 of JAZDUA010000760.1, forward strand.
TAATCATGCTTCGATGCCTTGTTCACATATGTGCCAGCTCCTCTCAAATTCTCTCATTGGCCTGGCCGCCGAAGCCGGTTGCCGGTTGCCGGTTGCCGGTTGCCGGTTGCCGGTTGCCGGTTGCCGGTTGCCGGTTGCCGGTTGCCGGTTGCCGGTTGCCGGTTGCCGGTTGCCGGTTGCCGGTTGCCGGTTGCCGGTTGCCGGTTGCCGGTTGCCGGTTGCCGGTTGCCGGTTGCCGGTTGCCGGTTGCCGGTTGCCGGTTGCCGGTTGGCGGTTGGCGGTTGGCGGTTGGCGGTTGGCGGTTGGCGGTTGGCGGTTGGCGGTTGGCGGTTGGCGGTTGGCGGTTGGCGGTTGGCGGTTGGCGGTTGGCGGTTGGCGGTTGGCGGTTGGCGGTTGGCGGTTGGCGGTTGGCGGTTGGCGGTTGGCGGTTGGCGGTTGGCGGTTGGCGGTTGGCGGTTGGCGGTTGGCGGTTGGCGGTTGGCGGTTGGCGGTTGGCGGTTGGCGGTTGGCGGTTGGCGGTTGGCGGTTGGCGGTTGGCGGTTGGCGGTTGGCGGTTGGCGGTTGGCGGTTGGCGGTTGGCGGTTGGCGGTTGGCGGTTGGCGGTTGGCGGTTGGCGGTTGGCGGTTGGCGGTTGGCGGTTGGCGGTTGGCGGTTGGCGGTTGGCGGTTGGCGGTTGGCGGTTGGCGGTTGGCGGTTGGCGGTTGGCGGTTGGCGGTTGGCGGTTGGCGGTTGGCGGTTGGCGGTTGGCGGTTGGCGGTTGGCGGTTGGCGGTTGGCGGTTGGCGGTTGGCGGTTGGCGGTTGGCGGTTGGCGGTTGGCGGTTGGCGGTTGGCGGTTGGCGGTTGGCGGTTGGCGGTTGGCGGTTGGCGGTTGGCGGTTGGCGGTTGGCGGTTGGCGGTTGGCGGTTGGCGGTTGGCGGTTGGCGGTTGGCGGTTGGCGGTTGGCGGTTGGCGGTTGGCGGTTGGCGGTTGGCGGTTGGCGGTTGGCGGTTGGCGGTTGGCGGTTGGCGGTTGGCGGTTGGCGGTTGGCGGTTGGCGGTTGGCGGTTGGCGGTTGGCGGTTGGCGGTTGGCGGTTGGCGGTTGGCGGTTGGCGGTTGGCGGTTGGCGGTTGGCGGTTGGCGGTTGGCGGTTGGCGGTTGGCGGTTGGCGGTTGGCGGTTGGCGGTTGGCGGTTGGCGGTTGGCGGTTGGCGGTTGGCGGTTGGCGGTTGGCGGTTGGCGGTTGGCGGTTGGCGGTTGGCGGTTGGCGGTTGGCGGTTGGCGGTTGGCGGTTGGCGGTTGGCGGTTGGCGGTTGGCGGTTGGCGGTTGGCGGTTGGCGGTTGGCGGTTGGCGGTTGGCGGTTGGCGGTTGGCGGTTGGCGGTTGGCGGTTGGCGGTTGGCGGTTGGCGGTTGGCGGTTGGCGGTTGGCGGTTGGCGGTTGGCGGTTGGCGGTTGGCGGTTGGCGGTTGGCGGTTGGCGGTTGGCGGTTGGCGGTTGGCGGTTGGCGGTTGGCGGTTGGCGGTTGGCGGTTGGCGGTTGGCGGTTGGCGGTTGGCGGTTGGCGGTTGGCGGTTGGCGGTTGGCGGTTGGCGGTTGGCGGTTGGCGGTTGGCGGTTGGCGGTTGGCGGTTGGCGGTTGGCGGTTGGCGGTTGGCGGTTGGCGGTTGGCGGTTGGCGGTTGGCGGTTGGCGGTTGGCGGTTGGCGGTTGGCGGTTGGCGGTTGGCGGTTGGCGGTTGGCGGTTGGCGGTTGGCGGTTGGCGGTTGGCGGTTGGCGGTTGGCGGTTGGCGGTTGGCGGTTGGCGGTTGGCGGTTGGCGGTTGGCGGTTGGCGGTTGGCGGTTGGCGGTTGGCGGTTGGCGGTTGGCGGTTGGCGGTTGGCGGTTGGCGGTTGGCGGTTGGCGGTTGGCGGTTGGCGGTTGGCGGTTGGCGGTTGGCGGTTGGCGGTTGGCGGTTGGCGGTTGGCGGTTGGCGGTTGGCGGTTGGCGGTTGGCGGTTGGCGGTTGGCGGTTGGCGGTTGGCGGTTGGCGGTTGGCGGTTGGCGGTTGGCGGTTGGCGGTTGGCGGTTGGCGGTTGGCGGTTGGCGGTTGGCGGTTGGCGGTTGGCGGTTGGCGGTTGGCGGTTGGCGGTTGGCGGTTGGCGGTTGGCGGTTGGCGGTTGGCGGTTGGCGGTTGGCGGTTGGCGGTTGGCGGTTGGCGGTTGGCGGTTGGCGGTTGGCGGTTGGCGGTTGGCGGTTGGCGGTTGCCAGGTTCGAGTCCCGACGGTGGCAGGATATTCTACACTGGCTAGATAGCTAGGTGGAGTTCAGTCACTCTCTAGCGGAGACTTCTTGCCGCCGGCTTTTCTGATCGGTAATTTTCCGTGGATTTTCCGATCACTACCAGGAGATCACTACCAGGAGAATGTCGGAGCAGAACCCTAAACAAAGGGCCACGGAGAGCGCGCGATCTTTTCTTCCTCTTCCTTGTCTTATCCTCACCCGTTACTTATACACACACTAACATGCATTACACTTCAGCACATGTCGGTAGCTTAGAGCTTGTCACGGTGCGACGGTGCCTCAGTTCCCTGCCCTGAAGAAGCCTGCGACATGTCGGGCGAATCGTCGGCCTCCCAGCCAACGACGCGGTGTCTCCGGGATAGCCGAGAATTTAAAGTCATTAGTCCCATAAGTGTAATGCATGATTTTACTCTTGAGGGGGCGGTGATCTTTCCCCGCTGGATGGCGAGATCCGGCGCCGAACTACCGTTGGCTAGTGGTTGTTTCTCTAACCAAGTATCTCCCGTCAGTCGGGGACCTCCCCATCTGGGACACGTTCTAAGATCCCGACTAGTCCCCTGGCATATGCGGTAGTGTAGTGCATGTTAGTTTAAGTCTAAGTAAGGGATAGGATAGGACAAGGAAGAGAAAGAAAAGATCGCGCGCAGTCCGTGGAACATTTGTTATGGTACTGGTCCTGCATTCGCCTAGTATTGATCGGAGAAATCACGGAAAACTGCCGATCAGAGCGGCCTGCCGCTAGAATTGTCATCCAGACGACAGAACCCCGCCCAGCCATCTGGCTATAGTCGAAAATCCTGCTGCCGTCGAAACTCGAACTCCAGGACCTTCCGGTGAGAAGCACTGCACTGTCATCAGTTGATGCTCTGAGCCATCTCTCCCGGCAATCCTTTTTATGAACTGGGGGAGGAGGAAATATTTTGTTTGAAGTGGGGAGGGCACCGTGGGGCATGTGTCCCCTAGTTTTGTCTGGGCCCTCCTAAGAGACATACTCGATGGTAGACGTAGACGACGACCCCGTCCGGGTTGTGGGAACTGACGGGATACAATGAAACTACTGGCCTGCACCCGCAACAATTCGGCCTAACAAAACCACACAAAACCGTATTTCCAAAACGTAGCACGCACACTGCTTAATAAAAACAAGTGCGAATAAAGTCAAAGTAAACTCAACAAGTACCCGTAAAATACTCTCGTATAAAACCAGAAATATGTGAGTTTCGTTTTGACTGAAAAATAAGTATTTTTGTATCAAAATCGCAATTGCTTCATTATTTTTGAATTTTCCCGTGGTGCTGGATATCTAACGAAGCTTCAGACATATCTAAAAGGTCAGAGGATGCATAGTTTTCTTTCAATTACTGCGCGCAATAGAAATTAGTGATATATAATTAGTATAGATGAAACGGGAAGGATAATCACCACTTTACGATCTCCGCTACAGATTTTACTTTATTATACGCTTAATCAACCTGAAGTTGAATATATTGGCTGTGAGTGTAAGAAGCATTAATTCCATCATTATCGCCGTTATCACTGCCTCTTTGTCTTTCATATTTTTTTCAATCTGTTTTTTTTGTTTTGTGTTTCATTATTTTAAATTCCGAAAGACATTAAATTTTCATTTAATATTTTTGCTCGTAAAATAAATTCATTATGACACCACAAATACTAGCTTGCCATTGTAAAAAAATTACATATTGGAACGGAAATTGAATGTTGAAGAGCTTTTCACTGTTATGTCAGTATATTTTTTGCTGAAAACTGCTTAGTAGCTGCATGGCACTATTACACCCTGCCATTACTTGTGTACGTCATGATGCCATCAATCTTACTTTTCCTTTCTAAGAAAACCGCACCTTGCTCTCAAAAATCAATCGTCTCCATCAGGATCGACCTAGGGTTTGGGAAATCAGTACGGCAACCGGTAGACATGGACATCTGCGGAACGTTTTGCGCGTGGATGTGTCTCATCAAGGACGCCATCACCACGAAACCGCGCTAGCAGTACAATATACACCACTTCCCCTGGCCTGCAGACATCACCTCGCTCTTCCGGTCGGGGAACTCTTCTGTTCTGGAACGCGGGGGGGGGGGGGGGGTGTCCTCTTGGCCCCGGGCGTGTGCGGGCATTGCTGGGCGTTCGCGGCTCGCTGGGCATGAATCCGGAGCGCCGAGGCGGCCGAGGCGAGCAGGCACCCGGCCACCGGGTGGTGTTGCAGCACGCGGCGCAACGGCATTAGGATTCCGCAGCGAAATCTCCGAGGGACAGCTGATGGGCGGCGGCGCCGTCACATGTGGGGCAAGGCCGCGACCTTCCGCCGCCGCCTCCGCCGCGGCCGCCGCCGCCGCCGCCGCATTCCTCTCACCGGCGAAGGCGCGGGGGCCTTGCGCCACGGCGCGCCGCGTTGAGTCGCGCGGCCCGGGAATGTCGAACGTTCGAGTGCACGGCCGTGACGCCGGCCTGGCGTCGGCCGCGGGGGCGCCGCCGCCAGTGCGACGCCGGCGCCGTGACGCCGCCCCGGCCTTCTCGGGGGCCGCCCGCCCGCCAGGCCTGCGCCCGCCGCCTCGTTGCCGGGCACGGCCGGGGGAGGTGCCGAGGCACTGGCGCCAGCAAGCGCCTTGGCGCACAGTCAAACTCTTATTACGAGTTCATAATACTTGTTTACACCAATAAGATCTCCTGTGCCGGCCTGGATGGCCAAGGTAGCTATGGGCGGGTAACGATTCAACGCTTCGTTCCGAAGGGTCGCGGGTTCGAGTCCCACCTTGAGCATGGCTGTTTGTTCCTTGTCTCTCATGTTTGAGTTGTCGCGCTGAGACTCGTGCTCTGGAGATCAGAGGAAATCGTTCCCAGATCAGAGGAGACCGCAATTATGTCAGTGTCTAGTGTACGGTCGAATATTCATCCCATTGGGACGTAAAGGGTAATCGACTATCGGCCGGATAACCCCCTAGAAAAGGGTGAACAAAAATAATTTTTGTTTGTTTGTTTGTTTATCTTTTCGGTTTGACTAACCCAGGAGCGCCATTGAACCTTTTTAGCTGATTAAATAATTTAATTCAATTAATTCCTCATGTACTAATGGCTATAGGAGTGGAGGAATTACCTGAATATTATATTTAAAAAACGGAGCGGATTGTGAAATTGATTACAAAAAATCAAGTGCTCTGATAATTTCACCGACAAACCCGTATTTTCTACCCAAACTCCATGAAGTATCCGATATTTGAATCCCAATAACTTTCGACTATTTCTGGACATACAAATTTATTATACCATTGAACTCTCAAAAACTATTCTATGAGATTTACTGAAATAACTTGTCATTAATATAGATCGCATTCAAGGTTGAAAAATAATTTTCTGCCTCTAATGAACTTGCGCTCTACATGGCTTAGATAAGATCACTTGTCCATCCAATATCATATGCCATCAACCTGAGCTTCTTTTTGAAAAACCTTCGAAGCGGGTTGGTTGTAAATCAGTAAACGAAGCCGTATTAGAAACCTGTTTCAGAATCAATTATTTTCTGGAAAACTGGCCCATTAAAAACATCAAGTGTTTCTAGTAAACCAAAGAATGCAGAGGAATGGTTGACTGGAATAACGCCTCTAAAGTGTTTCATGTTATCATTCATTTTATTAAATAAATTTAGTTGTAAATTAATTCTTCTAATGACCAAATTTACAAACTCGTTCTACCACCTTGTGAATGCAGCTGTTATTTTCTTGCCCACTGGAACTCGTGTGTCACGTTGTTCATGCAATGGTGAGTGTATTAGTAATGTCTATTCTATTCGTGCTGAAACCACAGGACGCATTTTACTTCTCTTGCTTAACATTATAATCAGTATCTTGTATGTTTGTCGTTTGTTACTCCCTCCACTAAATGATTAGCATCCACTAATGAGTTAAATGACACTGGAAGAATGACATGGAAGAATGTTGTGAACTCTGTTAGAACATTTAACACATTGTAATTTACGGAATATTTATTCCTATAACGTTTTTAACGTGGAAATGTAAATTTATTACGCCATTCTAAGTGCATATTCTTGTATAGTTTTAGACCATCTGCGCAAAACCTTTGGTTTGCCGGTATGTTTTCAGTGAAGCGTGTACGTGAAACGCAGAATAATATGTAGTCTTCGTAAATTACAGACGATTTGCAGCTTTTGTCTTCGAAATTTCCTCAGAGAACGTCCAACACTACGTAGCAACGTGAACTGTGTAGCAACATAGATTAGGGGACTGCAGGTGTCATTTGATGAGGGTCCACCTCGACTGGACAACTGCGGTGATTCTTGTGATGGTCGATCGTGGAAAAAGAAGCAGAAATTTCACTCAGGCCATATTTCATGCTAGGCCATCAACAACCAGCAGTCAGAAGATTGCTCTCGCGGAGGATGCTTGTTTGAAGAGCGGGTTTGGAAACGCTTGTGGCGTAGCAATAAGAGCGGTAGTTATTTGGTGTTCGTGACCGGGCCGTGGTTGGTTGAACATGGCAACTAGCTAAAGGGGAAGGTTACTGTGGAGCGCCATGCCATTCAAGCGAAGTGGACGGAGATTTATTTTTATTGCGAAATAGTCGTACAGCTCTCATTAAGCGATTAACCAATTCGCACCACAACCATAAAAATTGAAAACTGAAGGTACGTGTTACTTTGTCATTAATGCATATTTTGATTCTGTCCTCGTGAGATGTAATCTACCAGAAATAAGTTCTATTTACAAGTTTTCCGAAATCAGTTCTCATAAGGTTGGGAATCTGACGACTTCATTAAAACTAGTGGCGTTGAAGGAGAACATACATTCTTACATTACTAGTAACTTATGCAATTTTGGAAAATTCGTAGATATCTAAGAAAAAGGGCCGTGTAAAATTTTTATAAGTACACTTGCTCTCTTCTAAAAAAATTTAAAAAAGCTGGAGCAATTTTTGAAAAGGAATTTCTTTAACTGTATTTAAAGCAAACTTTTGCGAAAACTACTCGTATTTTCAAAAGATTGTACATGGTCTTATTAAAAAATTGTTTGGTCTTATTAAAAAATTATTTTTAGAAAATATTTCCTTAAGGTCAAAATCTCTGCCGTCTATATTGTAGTTTTGCAATGTTAATACGTATTTTGCAATTTTCAAAAATACAGTATTTCCTGAAAATAGAGCCTGAGCCCTTTCTTAGCGACGTTTGCTATATACGAGGAAGAAATTTAAAAAAAAATTAAAGCCGTTTTTGAGAAAATAATTGTTTTAAAATTACCAACATTTAAAGAACTATTACGCGAAAACAACTCATATTTTTGAAAAATTGTACTTAACCGTATTTAAAATGCTTTTTTTGAAGAATAGATTTCACTAAGGAAAAAATCTCTAGCATCAATATTGTTGTTGTTGGCGGAACAATTTTTAAGTTTTGCAATTAAAAAAAAAGAGAGATCTGTGAAAATGCGAACTACGCCATTTTACATTTCTGAGAAAGTTTTCAAATGTTAAAATTTCACGTAAGATTATTGAACGGACCTCTTAAATTAACCAATTTTGTGAAATCAAGTACCCACAAAACATGGATTCTGACTGCAAAAAGGATTAGAATTATGTGCGTGAAGTCGTCACATCCACCGTAGCGAAAACCATTAAAGGCATTGTCTTTTGTTTGTACGTCATTTGTATCCATTTGTTCCGCTATAATATTTGTTTATACCAAAAACACAGCACTTTCACAGCTACAGCATTTTCAGTTCATTAGTGCCAATTTCACACTGGCACAGCCATCAGCGTAACAAAAATTGGAACAATCCTAAATCGCTTGTATCACGATTGTTCCGAATTGTTCCGCCAGAATACTCATCTGTTCCAAAAAATAATTGAGATACAGCCATTTTTAAGTGGCGATATCAACTTTACACTGGTACCGCCACCACCATACACAAACTTTGTTTGTACTTCGTTTGATCCGGATTCTTCCACCAGAATTTTCGTTTGTTTCACAATAATAACTAAGATACAGCCATTTTAATGTGTCGACGCCAACTTCGCGATGGCACGATCATCGCTATAAACAAACTTGCGGCCATCCTAAATCATTTGTACACTGTTCCTGAACTGAACAGAATTTTCGTTCATTAAAAAAATTAAGATACAGCCATTTTAAAGTGGTGACAGGAGATTCTGACTAATCCTATCACAACCACCACCATCATCACCACCACCTCCAAAAAATTGGAGCCAACTGAAATGGTTTGTACCTGGTTTTTATTCCGGATTATTCCTCCAGAATTTTGGTTTGTGCAAAAAAACAACAACAAAAAACTAGCCATTTTCGAATTGTTAGTAATGGCGACGACAGGTTTAGAAGACCTGTTACGTTACCCTTAACCCGTAGGTTAAGAACTATTGGGTTGTCCTATTGTGTTGTATGCGGAAGTTTACGAGTACCACCTATAAGTTATTGTTGATTCTTATATAAGGCGTTCCGGTTAGGAAGGGTAACTCAGCAAAACAGGATATGAGAAAAACGCATTGTAACATTTTCCGCACTGGTCCAACTCAACAAAATGTTTCTACGAGAAACGTATTTCTACGTGAAAGTGGTCAGATACCTCGGAATCGGCGGCTGGATTCGCAGAAGAGGACGCTGATATTGCCTCATGGAGTCCACAGATGTTCGTCTAGCACGTGTGGTAGGCAAAGGCTAACTACTACGTAGGTAGGCAAAGTAGGTAGGCAAGGTAGGGAGGCAAAGGCTAACTACCACTTAATATTCCTTGGGTATGCACGTCACTGATGTACTTCACAATGGTGTATTAAAAATAATCCAATATTGAGTTCACCCCTACTATCTGGAATGCCTTATACGCATCATAAAAGCATGCCGTCTTTGAACTGATTCGATCTCTGAATTGTTGTCAACCAAATCTGTTTCGTACGCACGAAACCGCAGATGCAGTGATGTGTCTGATAACGTAACTGGTTCAGCGCGGACAACTGTGAAATACCGTTCCCACTACAGAATTCCATCTTGAATCATTCTTCTTGTGAAACAGGTGGTTCGTGGAGGTAGGTCAGTTATCTCGGAAACGGCTGCTGGATTCGCAGAAGAGGTCGCTCGTGTTGCCTCATGGGGGCCTCAGATGTCCGCCTGGCACACGTGGTAGGCAAATGCCAGCTACTACGTACCATAACAATACAAACAATTATTATCGTTTGATCTTTGACGAGACAACATAGGAGTCCTGTGATTGGTCGCGACAGAAGATGAAGAGGTGTAAGGAACAGAGAAAAAGTTGAGTAAGAAGAAAAGGAACAGGAAGAAGAGTGAAAGAGGAAATAGACCAAGAAAAGGAGAAGGAAGAAGTAGAGATAAAAGAAGAAGACGCAAAAGAACAGAAGGAGAACAGGTAGAAGGAAAAGAAAAAAATAATAGAACGGAGAATAGGTAAAAAAAGTCAAAAAATAATAGAAAAAAGAGGAGGTAACGGGCGAAGACGAGGAAGAAGAGAAAGAAGAGGTAAAAGAAGAAGCCAAAAAATTAAAAAAAGGACAAGAGATGGCAGGAGAAGGCGAAAAAGAACAAAAAAGGTGAAGAGGTAAAAGGAAGACAAAAATAATAGAAAGGAGTAAAGATGAAAGGAGAAGGCGAAAAAGAACAGAAAGGTGAAGAGGCAGAAGAAGAAGAAGAAGAAGAAGAAGAAGAAGAAGAAGAAGAAGAAGAAGAAGAAGAAGAAGAAGAAGAAGAAGAAGAAGAAGAAGAAGAAGAAGAAGAGAAAGGCGAAGAGGAAGAGGAAGACGCGAGGCTGTTTGTGAAAGAGGAGCCGGGCGGCTGGGGCCGGCGTGAGATCGCAGCGGGGGACGCGCGCGTTGCTTCACTGGCCGCAGGTGGTGGGCCGGCGCGCGCCTTGACCTTGTGGCGGCAGTGGTCGGCGCCGCGTTCGTCCCGCCTCACTGCATCGCGCCCGCTCAGCGACCCGCGACGAACAAAAACACCGTCTCACTGTTTCCATTCAGGAGCTCGGATTTCACGGTAACCTTACAGATTCCGGCGATTACGAGAAACAAGGTGAACAATTACAGCTGTTTCCCGCTTTACGCTCTCACAATGCAGCTCTGCAACTCATTCACAACTTACAGCCCCGTGAGAACAAGAGAGGGACTGATATTGAAGAGTTCCCGGCCGCGTAAACTACTTCGGTCATTAGCCCAGTGAGTGTTGGAGCATGTTAAGTGTTTCTCCCCCGCTGGAGCGTGAGACCCGGCGGCGGCCTACACGTGGTCTTGCAGGGATGTTCCAGGAAGTTCCCCCAACGGAGCTCTGCTCCACCCGCGACAAACTTTAAGCATGTAAGTGTGCGTGTGTGTCTGTAAGTGTGTGTGGTGTGGGTGTAAGGGGGGAGGAGGAAAGAAAGATGGAGAAGGTAAGAACGCCCGCACTAACCGTACCACTCTTTTAGAGTACTGCTTCGGCATCCACTTGGAATCAGAGCAAAAGAAGGCTGCTAGATTTATCCTCCAGTCAGCGACCGAGCTCTATAAAATCTGGCATCATTAGGATTCGAACCCTGTGACCCTTCGGTGAGAGACGCTGCTGCGGCAACGAATGATGTCACCGGGTCACATCAGCCGGTTCGTGAGAACAAAAGAGTGCAAGCGTATTTAAGAGTATTATCATTTTGATATTTATACTTTAGGCGGGTAAGTGGCTTAGCCCATGAAGGGACACTGTATTCATACTGTGTTCTGCAATGAGAGAAAATTCCAACGCGTTGATCAATGATGTGTTGTTCTCAGCTGGGTTCCTCGCTGGGCATTCGCGAGAAAAAACTACAACACTGTTGGACCAGTGGCATTTGTTTCTAAGTAGTGTAGCTAGTATTGCTGTAGCCCTCTGACCCACTCGAGACTAACCAAAAATAAAATTAAGATATTATACTGAAATCAGAGCAGATAAATTAACGATTTGGTTATCAACCAATACACACTGCAAGGATCGCGCGGCGCTTACAAAATCATCTTAGAGAAATCAGCGAATTCTAAATTACGCGTTTATTTTTGTTCTCTTGTAGCAAAATAATTCCAATTTCTTTCAACGAGATTAGGAGGAATGATCCTTCCGGGTACCACCTCCTCGTGGATCTAGTACTGCACTTGCTCCTTCTCCAACTTGCATGAAAGCCTAATGTTATGGTATATCAGTGGCGTAACGTTCGGGCCCGCAATCCGGGCGGGCCCTGGTAAAAGAGGATCTAGATTAGATTAGATTTATTTAGTCAAAAAACAGTAAAAACTGTATGTGACGTATGGGGATAAGGTTATCTGCGCACGTTTTCTTGAGTTCCAGAATCCCTTCCTGTCATTTTAACTATAAATAGTTAACGTAAGTTATAGTAACTCTAAATCTATTTTTCAGCTGAAGGTTTTACGATTGTAAGAAATATCAATTACTTGATACTTTCTCTGATACTTTGCAATAGTTGATACAATATTGATTATAAACAGCATCTTCCAGGATAACGAAGAATTTTCCCCAGCTTCGGTAGCTTATGTAACCCTGTTTCTAAATCAATACAATCTGTTAGTAACATTCATGTCTTATGTAGTAATCATAGACTGATGAATATGAATTTTTAAAGGATATTTTTATTATTTAATGTACTAATACTACTTGTGTTTGCTATTCACTTTTATAGAGGGGGCTTGGGTGAATGTATTGCGGACGGTCCCGCACACATTTCGTTGCGCTACTGTGGTATATCCACAGCGAATTGCAATTTGGTCATTTTTTTAAACCAAGCGCTGATGTGGTGCATGGTGCTATTGTCCACTCGACTCGTCCTTAATGTTTTCAAGCCTATGCCGGTTATTCGCAACGTTTTCCGAGGTGTGATCTTTGCCACGCCTTTCGAACCACAGTAATATAGTGCGAACTCCATGACCGTGACTCCATGAATCCAGTACAAGGCGAAGTTCTCCGTGAGCCAATGTCAATGGATTAGCATTTTATAGCGGGATTTGAATATGTGGCTATTCACGCCGGTTACAAAATTAGGCATTAGTTTCATAAATTGGACAGGGTGCTCAAATTCAAAAATTGCAACCCGACTGCCCGTGTGGCTGGCTGCAGCGGCCCCCGTACCACATATCTTTCAAGTCGAAAGAGCCGATCGCACATTCCCGCCATCCATGATGAGCTGACTCAACAAGCAATGTGCCACATCGCTGACTAACAGGTACGCACTGGGCGAGGAGTTGCCAAGAGGACCATTCACGTGAGAATCTGTGAATTTGAGCACAAAACTTTTTTGACAAGCACTTTTAATTATTGTTTTAAACGTAAATAAGTGTTTGAAAAGATTTATGAAAATGTTCATTGAATTGTTTATGAAAATCTTAGTATTACAGTTCTTTGAATATTTTGAATTTTTATTGGTATAAAGAATTTCAAAATTATTGTTGTCTAATAAAACCGAAGCATTGTAAGTATTGTACTCTAAGCCGATAACTGCACCAAGAAGACAACCGATTAGATTTAGATTCCTCTTATGCAATGGCAAAATTGAGTCACTCATTCTTCCCGCCGCTTGTTAACTTAAAAATTTAATACGTGTGCACATATCCAAAACCACTTTGACATGAGAGTGACATATACTGTAATATATGACCTCGTAATATATGATCGTATTAAAAAATTCCATTCGCCATTAAAATCTATGAGTGATTCGCTCCAATAAATGCGTTCAGTCACGTAACTCTGTGCCAGATATTGACTGGTACTCGCGTTGCATATACAGGAGCAAAGCTGCCGGTTGTTCAGCAATATACAAGTAGCCTCCACATTTTGGTATTTGGAATACGTCCTTCAGTACGATAGTAGTAAATAGGATCTCTTTGCGTCCTCAGTGTAGCCTTCAACTGTACATCTGTGACAATTAAATAAAAACATGAAAGATGATTCATCAATGAATTTTACAACAAATCGTCCTGTGTGAGTTGTTTTAATGTTCACGGGACAATGGACGGTCTCTTTAAAGCTATTAGAACACTGGGGCAAGGTTATGCACACTGTTGAATACGTTAAAATATGTTTGTTTACTATGTATTTACATCGTAATTGGTGTTTATCTTCAACAATTAATCTTCCATGTTTAGTCTGTTCCTTCTACATATATTTAGTTCAAATACATGGAAGTGTCATTTCTTTGAAACTTAATTTTGCCGGTATTCCCTCAGGTTCCCTTATGTCGGTAATGAGCAATGTCGATCTTATCGAGAACTAATCTTGTCTATTAGAAACACACGTCTGTACTATATTTCTTGCGATTGTAGGCAATTCCAGTGTTCAAATCACGCTGAGCACTTCACTCCGGCATTTCAAGACCATTAACCCAATTCTATGTAATTTATGCAATTAAGATTGCAACGTTTACGTGTTCTAGTTCACAGTCAATGGAAGAAAGTTTAGCGCGTTGCACGTCGAAGTGTCTGCCCTGAGTCCTAACAGCATTGTGATATCATGCAGGTAATAGAGTAATGTGTTATTGGCAAATCAAGAATCAAATAGGGGATTACCACAAAACATCTCTATCTCTCTATCCATGTCTCTATCTCTATCTGTCTTCAACTGAGGAAAGCATGCAATACATGAAATCACACTTATTAAAAATACACCTAGGTTTTGAAAACATGAAAAGGAAAACACTAAATACGATAACTACTAACGATACAAACATTTTATGAAATACACATAGAAATAATATTTCTTACGAAATTGAAATAATTGTACCTCAAAATTACCTTCAGTAATATGAAATTCTTTAAGTAATTTTCATAACGTCATATTCTCTCACATATTTCTTAAATATTAATACAAGGAAGCGATTTTTCACCGACGTTGCCATTGTTGTGTACTTCATTGTTGAAATTCGAAACATTAGCGTATTTTTATTTCGCCACTTTGCGATTTTCCTTGTACTCCAAAAATTAAATAGTTTTTTCGAAAATTAGGAAGTAAACAGTAAACACTCACTTGGCTAAATCGTCCAAGAAACGTTTTTCATTATACTTATGAATATAACTCTGAATTTATTGGTAGCCAAGAGGAGTAGCTACAAGTTGTTCTCTCACTCTTTCATTCGTCTTCTCCTCTAAATTCTCGTCTTCCTCGTTACCCAACTGACAAATTACGTTGTAGCTCGGACACGGTATTTCCTCAGCGTTACTAAACCGCATTTTGTGGTGGTAATTTAGAACCCGGCCGGGCACGCGGACATTGGCGGTGGCCGTTCTAATCCTCATCCTAAATCTCGGCCTGACATCGATCTCCTTGGCGGGGCAGCCGGATTCGGCGCGTGCTGCCTGCCGGCCGGCCGGCCGCCTGCTCCCGCGTTGCGAGGCCGCTGCCCGCGCGAAAGCCGCGGCGGGCGCGCGCTTGCAGCGGGGGCGGCGGGCGGCGGAGCGGCGGGGCGACGGGGCGGCGGGGTGGCGGGGGCGGCGGGCTGGCGGAGGCGGCGGGGGTGGCAGTTGCAGTTGCAGTGTGGCGGCGATGGCACGGAGAGAGGCGAGTTAGGCTAAGATAGACCAAAGTTCAGAAAGCAAGTGAACATGGCAAACAAGTGAATTTACGAAGTACATTAATATTAAGATAATATTAATAACAACAATAATAATAATAATAATAATAATAATAATAATAATAATAATAATAATAATAATAATAATAATAATAATAATAATAATAATAATAATAATAATAATAATAATAATAATAATAATAATAAATCAGAGTGCTAGATTTCCGTGGCGTGATCCCAGATAGATTTCCGGTCAGGGCAAAAATAGAGTTGTAGCTTTACATTACAATCGTCTAGGTTGCTACAGCTGTGTGGCGAAAAAAAAGCTCAAGCAGGCCAAGTGTTGCAGATAGAGTGAATACGAAAATATCATGCTCGCCACATGTCTCCCTTACTCCCAGGCGTGGATAATAAATAGGACTTGCCACATAGTCTTGCCAGCTGCCATCTACCCCGCCAAAAGTACATTTTTTGACATTTCTCAATTTTTCGCTTTACTATTAGTAGAACCGAAATATTACATTTAGAATAGAAAAGAAGAATATAACCTCGGCATACATGACAATTTTTATTGAACAATTTGGATCCATTTTTAAGAAAATGGTGTTTAAACGTTACTATAAAAGCGAAATTTCAAGCTCTTTTTCACTGAAATTTTTTGAGTTTTCGAAAAACTTTATTTAAAGTCATTTGAGGTACTTCAACTCGCAAAAGTAATTGTTATTACAAATTGCTGAAAATGTGCATATTAATGGCGTGAGGAATATTTAAAAAAAATATAGATTTTTGTAATTAAAAAAATAATTAAACAGCCAAATGAAATTTATGTCAATTTTAACCGTGGAAATAGCACTACCTGTTGGAAATGTTTAAAGAAAAACTTTGGAGCCATTTTTGAGAAAATGGAGTTTGAACGTTTCTGAAAATGCAGACTTTTGAGCTAATGTTAACAGAAAACTTTTGAGTTTTCGAGAAACGTTACCTGCCATTATTTAAAGCAAATCTACTCATAAATACAACAATGTGATCAAATTGCCGCTAATGTAAATATCAACGATGTGAGAGACAAGTCAAAAAATGTCATTTTTGTAGTATTTGAAACAAAAAAGAATAGAGCAATATTTCGTCTATGTCATCTTATAAAGTGCATTTTGTACTATCTCTATCAAAAGTTAGATGAAAAATATTGGAGCCGTTTTTGAGAAAATCTTGATTTTGTATTTTTTTAGATTGGAAATATTGCGCGAAAAATACCAAAAGTTTCAAAACAATGTGCATGACCTTAATGAAAGAACTCACTATGAAGAACAAATTTTATATGAAGGAAAAATTTCTATCTTCAATTATGTAGTTGTAGGAAGACGCCAATTAAAATTCATAGTTTTGAAACTTCGGAAAATTCAGAGTTAACCGTGAAAATCGGACCGACGCCACTTTTATGTGTATTTTACTCTATTTTTAGAAGAAAGAAACGATTTTGAACCGTATTTGAGAAAATTTTGTAAATGTCCGGAAGGCATCATGTAAAGTACCCCCAAATTTAAAAAAAATGGTTTTCAAATTCTCAAAGCATCGACTTGAGCAAGATGGACAGCCGTTTCTTCAATTTGGAAAAAATCCTACGTATGGTTTTGGCGCTAGTAGTGTTCAGAGAGGGACGGATGGAAGACGGACGTCTTGAAAAAAACACTTTTTCGGTATCACAGTTTTTCAAAATCACTGCACATCGGGTCGAGCCAGTTCGGCCGAGGAATATACATTTTGGAAGAAATCGCACGTATGGTTAAGGCGCTAGTGGTGTTCCGAGACGGATGTACACACTGACAGGCGGACGGACCGATGGACGAACCGACGTTTTGAAAAATCAGGGGAGCTCAAAACATGTATTTCCGTTGAAATCTCGAAATCGATTTTCCGAAGCATTACATAACTTCCTCTATACTACGTATGTACTGTATATAGGTACGAATATGAGAAAGTAAAACAGGGTACACGCCTGGGAACAGCGCGAGGTGAGAAAAATCGGATCGACCCGACCCTAAAATGCCAAATAGACAAATATATTATTATTATTATTATTATTATTATTATTATTATTATTATTATTATTATTATGATCATTAATTATTATATTGATATTTATTTTGTAAATTACTGCCATAACACCACTTTACTTCGCAGAAGTATTCTTCATCAGGGACAGCTTTTTCAGTATGCTCACGAATCATGTGGTGAACGTACACACCATATATTCAAGACTCAGTTTCAAAATACTACCCAATACTTTTCCCAAAAATAATGTGTAATATAATATTTGTAAAAAAAACTGATTAAAGAATCTGGTTACTTCCTAATTTCAACGACTATTTACTCGTTGCACACTATATTTTTATAGGACGATGAGATCGCATGAAGAAGTGTCGAATCCATATACAAAAACTTAGCCTGCTGACACGAACAAATAAAGAAAGGTGCGCCAAGTGACATGATTGACGAGCGCATGGACAGACCCTAGTTATATTCTCAACAGTAGTCAGGCCGTAGCTGTCACATACATCTCAGGATACCTTCTCTTTATAAGTGGTCGTTCTGGCAGCGACAGCATAATCGGTATTAGGAATGATGGTAGTTGTACGAGTGATGGAGAATTTGGAGATGTAGTCTGTAATAGGGATAAAGATGGTGGCTGTTAAGATTTTCGTGATAGGTATGTGTGATATTAATGTTGGGGATAGGCGGTAGAGGGTGTTTTGACAGAGGCGGTGATGGCGATTGTGAAACAGGTGACAACGGTATTAAGAGTTGCAGATATTACGATAAACATATGTTGTTGATCTTAGGGATATTGGTGGTGATGACACTGGTGGTGGTGGTGGTTTTATGGTGAAAGAATTTTGGATGTGGAGAAATTGATGGTAGTGATAGTGAATGCGGCGATACTGAATGTAGTGTTTGTGGCGGTGGTATTGAAGATCGCAGGAGCTGTCAATGGCTGATGCCGGTGGCGGCAACCGTGCGTGCAATCGCGCAGTTGGTATGCGAGCGCGCGCTGGCGATGCAGGGGGCTCGGCGGCGGGCGTGTGGTCGAGGCACTCGCGGTGACGGTGGCTGCGGCGCGGGGCGGCGCCAGGTCTTGTTGCTGTGGGGGGCACGGCCGCGGCGGCGGGCGCAGCGGCCAGATAAGGCTCGGCGGCGGGCCGCGCGGCGCGGAGTGGCGATCAGCGAGTGGCGAGTGGCGAGTCGGCGGGCCTCCGCTGGACATGTTGTGCGCGCGCGAGTGCCTCCTTATGGCCGCGGCGACTGGGGCCCCCACACTCTCACTGCCCGCCGCCCGCCGCCCGCCGCCCGCCACTCACCGCTCCACACTCGAGGGAGCGCGTGTTTCAGGCCAGGACCGCGGTTACAGCTCACACCCGCAAGGTGGATTTGGTGGTGGGTCGAAAATCTCAGCTGGACGGTTTAATCAGTGATGCCATGCAATGCTTTTGAACTTCCTTCGAGATGTGGAGCGGCGGGTAGAGGCTTTCCTTCCCTGCTCAATGGTGGGATCTTGCCGATCTACATGTCTGTTTCCGGAGGATTCTCCCCATTCAGGTATCTCCTCCGAGCGGTACACCGCCTCTCCCAAAAACTATCGTATTTCCGTTGCGTATTTCCGTAGCGTATGATTGAACGTAGTTTGATACGTCGGAGATTCATGGGCATTATTTACATGACAGGATGGTGCAGTCGAGGTTCCATTCGCACAGTTATCAGGATTTAAATAGTGTCAATATAATTATATATATAATTATATATATATATATATATATATATATATATATATATATATATATATATATATATATATTCTAACCAACCCACCTTTCGCCACAACTGCCAACTTCACAGTTGCACGCATGAACCGTAAGCGGGTTAACAAGATTTTGCTCGTGAAGCGAGCTTAAAATCTAGGGAGCAGGATCTTCAGGATGCGAGAAAGGTTTGAACCCTTGACACAATAAAATCACACAAATTGGACATAAACGAGCGTATAATTTACCCATAAACTTTGTGGCATAAGTTAATGACAAAAACCAAGAATAGAATCACACTTTTACAAAGAATGATCAAAAACACAAATAGAAACCTTTACAGCACATTAAATGAATGAACACATAGTTTACTCCAAAATTGATTCTCTGAAATAATTACTCTAATCTACACTGGGAATTGCCTTGGAAAATTAATTATATCTAAATTTATGCTATCCTAATTACATTGCACATTAAACCAAATTCAATTTACAATCTTTTGCTTCAAAAAATATTACATGCGAAGAACAAAATGTGTGCAAGTGCACTACTCTCTTTACAATTTAACTGTGACTGCTAATAGCAGAATAATAAATGTTCCAAATAGAATGTTTTAGGCAGGCAATAGCGCATCAAAAATCTCCTACAATACTGCAATTTGTTGCCACCCGTGTCCTCAATTTCCTAACACTTTCCTATACTAGTCTTTTTTCTGCCGACGCGAACTTGACCTATTTTCCGCGCTCTAAGCGTTACCTCATGAACTCCCTCTTTTGGCCTTGATGGTCGTGCGCTGGTCTCTGCACCGACGTCGCTCGGTTCCAGCTTCTGCGTCGTACGAGACGGGATTCACTTCTGCCGTCTACGTTGTCTTCTAGCGTCCTCTTCCGTTCTTCCTAGTCGGCCTCTTCTTCTCCTGTCTTCTTGCGTCCTCTTCCGTCCTTCCTAGTCGGCCTCTTCTTCTCCCTTGACTGCTACCGGCGCCTCTGACTACGCCCACGTTGTGAAAATGTCCCTTGCACTTCCGCGAATACTCGTGCAAGTTCCTCGCTCGTTGCTACTTCTACTTTGTTAACCAGAACTTTCAATGCTTTTCTCGCAACGGGTAACTTTACTTCCCGTGTTGTTAATTGAAGAAACACTTTGCTAAATCTTCACTATCTCGCGGACGACTAACTAGAACGTCTGTTCGACGCCGAAAACTCCTACCTAGCAGTCGTTGCGGCGGCAAACAATATCTAAGCTGACGTTAACGAGCGGTGATAAAAATGCTGCTTACTCGACGGACGGCGACAATCAAAAAGAGAGCTTCCGCTTGCGGGTTTGCGTATTTATTGTCCGACGCCTGGGGAAATTCTCAGTAGTGGGGCTATTTCTCCTCTCTCAACCCTTCACAAGGAAAACGTTGCTTGCTAGTTCGCCTTTGATTAGTACGGGCAACGTATACCAGGCTGCGCGTTTATGAACTTTTGCTTTGCGCCTGCTCTCCTCGCTGCCTGCGGGTGTTCATACATACGAGATGGTGGTGTAATGGGGTTGCACAATCCCATAACGCCACATTGCCCCCTCCTTCTCTTCTTAAGATTTTCTTCGCCCTCGTATAAAATCTTAAGTGGTCCTGAGATTATAAAAATTATAATCGCCGACGACCTCTTCACTCTGACTAGTGAGTCTGGCAACATTAGGAGCAATTATACTCTGAATTTCATACGGGCCTTCGTATAATTTGAAAAATTTCGCAAACAATTTCAATCGAGAATTTGACACCCGGGGCGTTCTCAACAACACTTGCTGGTTTATATGAAATTGATAAGGCTTCTTCCTATCCTTTCGATTTCGTTCTTCGCCTGATCGTCGAAGTTTCTGCAATATCTGCTCATCACTGACGATTTGCGGATTTCCCGTCACTTCTTCCCTAACCAGCATTTCTAGGGTAAGTGGCGGTTTTCTGCCGAAATGCGCCTCCCACGGTGTTGTACCGATGCTGTCATGATGAACACAATTCATCCAGATGTTGAGGTGTGGAATTAACTGATTCCACTCGCTATGATATTCCGAGCAATATGTTCTAAACAAACGGGACAGCTCCTTCATCACCCTTTCCGATGGATTTGATTGTGGATGACGAATGCTGGAATAAATAGGAGTGATGCCCTTTCCTCGCAGTGCTTCCTGGTACTGAGTGCTTATGAATTGCGTCCCATGATCACTAAGTACTCTTGAGTACGTACCGGCAACTTCGAAGTGTTTCTCAAGTTGGCGTAAGCAGTTTGAAGCGTTGGTGCGTATTTATTGTCCAACGCCTGGGGAAATTCTCAGTAGTGAGGCTATTTCCCCTCTCTCAACCCTTCACAAGGAAAACGTTGCTTGCTAGTTCGCCTTTGATTAGTACGGGCAACGGATACCAGGCTGCGCGTTTATGAACTTTTGCTTTGCGCCTGCTCTCCTCGCTGCCTGCGGGTGTTCATACATACGAGATGGTGGTGTTATGGGGTTGCACAATCCCATAACGCCACAATATATTGTAACACTCCCGGTTACCTGGGGAACCGGATAGCGGTCCTGATGCTAGCTCAAGTCGGTGATGGAAGGAATTGTTACACAGTACGGTGGAAACACAAAATAAACACTTGTTCACTGGTAAAAATTCACATTTATTCCTGGGCAATATGATTAACATGCCCCAGGGAAGTTACACTCTTAAATTGAATAAAAAAAATAGTGGGAAAATTAGATGAAGAGAGAAAAAAAAATTGAAAAGTTAGTTTTAGGAGTTAAGCTTAAAAAACTAAGAAGAATTATAACTAACAATTACAATGGGTGAAATTGCTACTGGTCAGTGTGTCAGAGCGTGACACCGCATTACGAAAATTTATACAATAGGGCGGGAGCCCTAAACGATATTGCCTGGAGAGGGTCTTTGTGCGGCCGGGGTCGGCCGTGGCTCGGTCGAGGGCGGCGGCTGGGCGTCCTCCAGAAAAAATGCAGCAGAGGTCAGTAACCCTCCGGGCTACAGCTGACGGTCGGTTGTGACGTCACCCAAAGGCTGCGATGCGTTGCCGCGTAGGCGGTGTCTAGAAGTTCTGGTTGATCTGGCGGATTCTAGAAGTTCTGGAAGTGACTGGCAGTACTAGCTGAGCTGGCCGGATGATCTCAGGAACGGAGTGGTCAACTATGCGTCTCTCTCTGACTTTTATGATAAGAAGTCGAACACAACTTCGGACAGTTTAAAATTCGATTGGAGAAACATTCGCCTCTCTTCACGACGGAAAACCCACCCCAGAGAAAATTCTCTCTCCACTGCAGTCGGCTCACAGCTCAAAACTCGCAGTAAAATAACATAAGTCCCCACATAGGCATTATCGCCCGAATAATTCCCACCCCCATATAAGTTCTTCTCTCAACTGTCCTCAGTCTAATATTCAAGCTCGAAAAATAACAAGTTTTCCAGAGACACAATAGTCTTTCCCCGACGCCTAA
Source organism: Gryllus longicercus (assembly GCA_038098605.1). Lineage (NCBI taxonomy): Eukaryota > Metazoa > Arthropoda > Insecta > Orthoptera > Gryllidae > Gryllus > Gryllus longicercus. The sequence continues at coordinate 88,784 of JAZDUA010000760.1, forward strand.
TACTCTGGCCCCGTCTGATTGATGAAAAATTTCTAAGTCCGGCAGAGGCGAACTTTGCCTCTGGCCGACGACTGTCCCCCCCCGTCTAATGATCTGGCCCCGTCTGATGCCCCAGCTCTTCTGATTTTCTCTCCGTCGAAATCTTATAAGGTAAACTTTTCCCCCCACCCAATATTCTCGTATGTGCCCCAGATCCTTGTAATAGACGTGTAGCTATTGGCCAAAATTTGTGGCGCAGTGAACTATTTCCAGCCAATCGCCACGCATGAAGCCACAGAACTTTCCGCTCCCCGCGTCAGCTGCAAGCGTCCAGAATTTTCCAATTCCTTCTAGAACATCGCCCCATGTTTGCGTAAACGGGGGGGCGCGTTTGCGTGAAAGAAATTTATGAGTTTGGGATTCCCCGAAACGAGCGGGCGATGTCGAAATTGCGTAGCCGGCGCAGTGAACACGTGTGTCCATTGAATCTGTCGTCGCCAGCCCTCTAAACGACTTCGTTAATGCGCCGGGGGCGTAAGGGACTCTCGCGATAAGTGGAGTCGCGCACGTGTGACCGTTTGCGTAATCTCTCGGCAGAAATCCCGGGTGGCCGAATCTGTGTGTTTAAATTTTGGATCTGGTGAATTTCGTTTATGAAATTATGATGAAATCGGTTTCGCCACAATATATATATATATATATATATATATATATGTATATATATATATATATGTATATATATATATATGTATATATATATATATATATATGTATATATATATATGTATATATATATATATGTATATATATATATGTATATATATATATATGTATATATATATATATATGTATATATATATATATGTATATATATATATATATATGTATATATATATATATGTATATATATATATATGTATATATATATATATGTATATATATATATATGTATATATATATATACATATATATATATATATACATATATATATATATATGTATATATATATATATATATGTATATATATGTATATATATATATATATATATATATATATATATATTAGTGTGTACCTCAGATTTGTCGTTAGCCTAAGACAAATATATTATGTAATATTCGGAAAACTTTTCTGCCCAGACGTTCCTCTCATTGCGAAATGAAGATCAGGATTTTTGATAGTCTTATTTTAGCACGCACACCCTTTCGTGTCACTTTCTCTTTCATCATTGTTGTAAGATCGATCAGAACAATTCTTACTCAGCCCTGCACTATGCACATACTTAAGAAATTGTCACTACAAAGCAGAGTTGTTTACAGCTGTAGAACTGTTTAAGGAATTCTTCACAATATGGACGGGTGTTATTAACATACATGGCTCTGTCTTAGTAATCTCGTAGAGGTCGTATAATTCTTGCAAACCCTGTATTTCACACCTAACAGAGATAAGTAGAAAAGTATATGAATACTTTGATTCAACGAGAAGATTAGACATTGTTCTTTTCTCGATGGTCCTTAAAAAACTATGTGCATTGATTTTCACGCCACAATCCAGTCCAGGTGTTAAGGCTTCGAACAGCTTTACTTAAATTTAAGGCATTATAATGATATGAAGATTGACCGTAAAGACGACACCCATTGCGATAAAATTCCTAAAATCTGGCCGAAATTCAAAAAACAAAACTTTGTAATTGAGAATTTTTAACTCTTAGGTTGGCTATACTATTATTGAGACTATTAAATTTCGTATGTAAGAACGTAAAATTTCGTATGTAAAAATGAAAACTGTATTTGAGGTTGAATATAGGGCTCTATTGTGTTTACAGCGTCACCCAAGCCGGACGGAAATTTTAGTGCGGAGTTGAACCCAAATATTTATTTCTGTGAAAATGATAATTCAAATTTTAGATTGGAACATGTTACAGATTATTATAAGCCCTTGTTTCATTATTTTTTTCATATTAAACATGTTTTTTAAAATAAATGTTCGTGCCGGTAAATAAGAAAATTTAGTTAAATAATGAATCAAAGAGTAGAGATAAGTTACAAATACCACAATATTCCACTTTCATTCCAATTTATTGATGATATTTATAGTATTTACTTCATGATCATTCTATAAAGTCCTTCGAATAGGCAAGAGATGTCCCGAGGCCGACTGGCCGAGTAACGCAATCTTACAAGAATAATAAAACCAGTTTTACGTGTGCCATACAATATTTTTTAGTCAGCATTACTGACTTTCGTTTTATTTTAATGGAAATATCTGTAATTGGGTACCATGATACATTAACCCTAGATTTCAAAGGGGTTTTGTACCAAGCCTTAATACAAAGGCGTAGTATCGCAGACTACTTTGGGTAAAAATAAAGAAAAAACTCATTTTTAAATGTGAAACACTAGATTTAATGGATTGAAATGAATGATAAGTAGTTATAAAATATATTTTAAAGGGTTTTATTGATACACCTAAATGACTTGACTATCAGAGAAGACACTTGCTTGATGACGTGCACACATGGCTTTTGAGAAGCATCCGCAGAAGTATCTCGTCACGCGAACTTTGGTATGATCGGCATCGTCCCATTATTATTGCTAAATGTTCAGTGCTACAAGGCGTGGATTTTGTATTTATTATTTACTATATTAACGAATAAAGCACTAAAATATCACTGCCGTACCTACAAAGACGACGTTTATTGGATGTCGCGTGTTAAAATGTTGTATACCGGAAATAGGCATGGGCACATCGGTACGTGTATTTCATTGGCTCGTCACACAATGAAGGTACACAGTTTGAGAAATGGGGACTGAGGGGAAAGGGGTGGTTTAAGCTTTCGGCACTAGCTGCGTCGTCTGACAAACGACGCCTTTGTAATCTAGGGGGTAAGAAGGTTGTACGCGATCAGACGAAAGTATTTTGTTTTTGTCTGAACATTTGAGCATCGTCTCACTTTTAGCATGCTGTGTACATGCACAAGTAAATGCTTTTACTAATGGCTGTCTAAAATATTATTTGTTCAAATGCATCAAATTCGTAAACAAAAACTCAAATTAGTAATTTTTGTTGCATTCTTCGACGTTTATCCAAATGTCATCGTCAGTTTTGAATTTTCCATTTTTGACATATTCGTAATCAGTAGGATCGAAAACCCCAATATACTAGTTTTTGTTGCATTCTTCCACGTTTTTCCAAATATCACCCGCCTTACTGAACCCGACATTTTGAAGTTTTTACATTTTTGATATATTCGTATTTAGAGAGGTCGAAAACTCCAATATAGTCATTATTTTGCATTTTGCAAGAGATATTGAATTTTAACCACGTTTTAGGCCTTTCATCCCACTGTGCGACACGATTGTTTGCAGAAACTTATCCTCTGATGTGGAGCACGCAGAATTCGTATCTTGAATACAATAAGAATTGTCAACAAAATAATTAAATTAATTGTAAGTTAAAATAAATAAATTGTCATTAACCCATTAGAATTATTCCAAACATCCACATTATTCCAAACATGAAACAGTAAATTTCAAGTTTTTTCGAATATTTTTTTTCAATTTCGACTTTTTCTCTTCAATAGATGGAGTCATCCTAAATGAAACATGTTTTTTCATTCCTTATTGCTAGATGTCGATTTAGACGAGATAGCTAAATTATTGTAGGCTAGGGTGTATTCATGAATTTCTTCGGTTGGAATTTAAATCTAAAACCATGCTTCGCTGCTATATGCATGTGGTTAATTCGGAAGATGAGGCCGGTATAAACGGTGCGCTAAACACACAAATTAAGATGGGCATTCATGGGTTAAAATATTGTCATAGCACTAACAGCGTTAAGATTAAGATTAGATATTTTCTGTTTGTAGCTCATTTATCACTCACTATCTGAGTTTATAGTTTCGTGCTGGAAGGTATCCTCTTGATGGTTGTGCGGTAATCGTGGTTAGCAAAGAGCATCACGCTGTTCTCTGACGTTCGATAACTCATATTTTATACACTCTGGCTGGTGACACGTATAAACATTACTTCTCTAGAAACTCACTTGCAACGGTTCTCTTCATGATTCCACTATTCAGCAAAGCCTGTAAGACGTCACTGGAAGTTTCTAGAAGGTCGTTCCTACATTCCTTGGAATTAGTGTCATCAGAGCTGTGAAGCTTCGAATTGCCATATAGCCTTGTAGTGGCGAACGATGTACAGTATTTGTTTGTGTTTGAACTTCGTTGTTCAATATGTTTGCATGTTCAACCGATCGATTTTGAGACAATTAATAAAGCTTGGTGACGCGAAAGTAAAAAAATTATTATTAAATGCAAATACATTTAAATTGCACTTGCAAGATATGTAGAATCATTACGCATAAAATATTTTTTCAATTCATCTACGCCCCTTTCATGAGATATCAACAAAATTAGACTTTCGTGTTTTTTTACCTTGTATATTTGAAGATAGCCGTCTTTATTCTCGCGTCTGTTAGTCGTGCTCAATTACGAGTGGGTCTTAGTGGTTTTAGTTGGTCCTAGTAGATCTTTTGAAAACAAGTCAGGTGCACCCTCATATTTCCTACTGCGCATTTGTCGCCGAAAGGAATTATTTTAGCCTCTTACCACATCGCAAGTATACAAGAATCCAACTGTTGGAGTGGCAGATTCTAAGTCGGAGTCATGAGGAACTGTACCTGCAGTACGCGGGAAGTTCGTGTTTGGATTGAGTTTGCTTCAAGCACATTAATACATTACATACATTTTTGTGTTTTTTGTAAAGTGAAATTCGCCACATTTCTGTGGAACTTAATCGGTTCGATAAAACACAAATCGTCATTCGACGAAAGGAATGCGGATAGGCATTGTATATGTGTGTGTGTTTTGATGACCTCTGTATGATATCAAAGTCAATGACAAACTATCGTATATAATCGTTTCATTTCATCCAATTGTCAAGAAATAAAATCTAACACCAATTGTAAGGCTCAAGCTAGGAAGTGCGTATATACAAATATCTAGTACATACTTCAACACCCATGCAATATAAGTAGAAAGAAGAATCAGATGAAAATAAACATGAAAAGGAAACGAAATGTCTTTCGCTCTGCGCAATGCTGAACGAGTTGATACTTGAGAGAAAGGAAAAGCCTGGGTTTGGTTACGCACGCAATATTTCGTTCGACGCGCGAACTCTCTCTTTGTAAAACGAGCTGCAACTCCCTGCACTGCACCCACTGGGCTGGACTATGATTATCGCATGCCAAAAGATAATTAAAAGATTTAAGCATTACGACTTGTCTCTTATGTAAGGAAAAGTAAATAGAAAATAGGTACGAAAATCCCCTGTTAAATTGTTTCACAGTGATATTACCAATTTAATGTTCTTATGTTGTTGAATGATATAACAACAGTAATGATAGTAATAATAAAATGTAATAATTGGTGGTGCTACAGAATGGCATAGACTTTTTCGTAGTAAATTTTTGTAATTTGCTTGGTGTGGACTTGCCCCATCCTCTTGCCAGCTGCCATCTATCGCCGCCCAAAGTACATATTTTGATTTTCTCAATTTTTCGTTTGCCTAATAGTAGAACCGAAATATTACTCATTGACACGGTGATGTAATAAATTTGAATATTTAGTATTTAAATGTAACAACAACGGAGACGCAAATAAAAGGTAAAATGTTTCGTTCATTGATTGATGCTGCTGGGCACGTCAACTGCTATGGTCATTAGCACTGCTAATATGAATACTTTATCCCGGGAAGTAGCGGTAATTTTTCGTCGTTGGATGGGAATAGTGTGTGTCTCCTCCAGCGGGGCAGCGTCCCAGCCAGAAGAAGCTCTTAGCTACTGACTGGTCTTCAGACATGTGTGGTAGTATAGGGCATGTGTGTGTGTGTAATGGGAAAGAATAGGGCAAGGAAGTGGAAGCAGAGATCGCGCGTGGTCCGTGACCCGTTTGATCGCAGAGTGCTATGCATTACCTTTGTATTAATAGGTGAAACCAAGGAAAACTACCGATCAAAGCAGCCGAGTGCTAAAATTCGACCTAGTTATCTATCTAGTGTCGAACATCGGCCACCATATAAGGGATTCGAACTCTAGGACCTCCCCGGTCAGCGTCGCTGCAGAATAAGCGGCAATGTTGGCTTTGAGCTACACTCAGCCGATATAATATGTTTAAAAATGTTAAGAATGAGTTGCAACTATAACTGACCAATATATTTGAAAAATAAATGTTATAATTACTTACTTAAGCATGGTGAATAAATTTCAACAGCGGCTAAACAGCAACACAAATTTCTTGTAAAGCAGAGTTGCATAAAATAAATGACTATAAGAATGCTTTATAATTCTAGAAACCTTTTAATGGCATTTATGATTGTATGTTTTATTATGTAATTTACCTTTTTTGTGTATCTATTATAATACTGGTCACCATTTTTAAAATCAATATTGTTATTAATATACCGAAACAAACAATAATATAACAATTGTCGTTGTCGTCCAGTGCCCAAATGTTTGAAAATTTGTCCATTGCCCACCCAAAATGAGCTGCATTGTTGGGCTTTTTGAAATTTGTCAGCACACAGCCCAACGCCACCAACAGTTTTTTCTCTCCATGTTCACCACCTACGTTCTCTGTCGTATTCATTCTTTACTCGTTTCGTTTTCAGGTTGTAAGGATGCAGGCCCTGATTAGGACGGGGACTGTTAGAGGATGTAATTTTGGTGAACATTTAGTAAAGTTCTTTTACAAGTCCAAACGTTTTTGATGATTGAAATAGGAAAACATGGGTTTAATAAGGTATTCTATAACACTATGTTGTCCAGATGGAAATATTGTTTTACACTTTTTTCTTCTATGCAAAATCATTGTTTCTGCTCTCTGATCGAAAACTCATATCAACTTTTGATTTGTATTAGACTTGTTAGAGTTCTCAAATTTTGTGAGCGTTCCACACCAGCATTCTCTAAGCGCATTTACAGCTGATATGCTTTAAATCTATTATATCGTATTAATAATATTCGGTCTCAAAGAACGTTTGATACCGAATTGTTCCGTGATGAACATTGATAGGTTGATGGTAGAACTATAGCGACGTACTGATTAATAATTTTGAATGGATGTACCGATCGTATATAGAATTATTTGGATTCTCTCACAAGGACATAGACACGAGATGATGACTATTTGCAGTCTTTAGTTGAGTCTAGTTCTGCCTCACTTATGAAACAATAAAAAGCTGTCAATTTCTTAGGAAATGGAAGAAACTGATTTGGGAAATCACGTGGCTCGTTTTGTCGTGGGATTGAAGTCGATCTGCCAGTGTGGTTGTGGCATTCGGGAGAAAGGACGCGAGTGGCTGAGCTGGGGGGGGGGGGCGGGCGTGTCGGCTGCGGCGTGGAGCTGGAGCTCTTGGGCGTTCGACAAGACCCGATAGCTCTGCAAGCAACACTAGGTGGGAAGAGAGCGGAGCCGAGCGCCAACGAACACGAGTCCAGCTGGAATGGCTCAGGGGAACACCTCTTGCCACTGAAGTGTCTCTAATCGGGAGGTCCTAGAGTTCTAGTCCCGACGGTGATGGACTTTCGACACTATATATTCGAGGAGGTCGAATTCTAGCGGGCGACTGCTCTGATCGATAGTTTTCTGAGGTTATTCCGATCAGAACCAGCCGAATGTCGTGGCAGTATCTTAACTAACGGGCTACGAACTGCGCACGATCTTTCCTTACTCTTCCCTCACAGACACTAACTTGCAAGCACAAAACTTCAACACATGCGCTTACAACTTGTCCCGGCTGAGGCAGTTGTCCGTTGGTAGAGAACTGATTGATTATTGATTGATTAGTGATTACGGGCGAGTCAAAGACTGAGGTCATTAGTCTCGTAAGTGTAGTACATGTTATTTTCTGGTGAAGTGGTGGTGATTTGCCCCGCTGGATCGTGAGATCCGGCGCCAACCTACCGTCGGCTAATTGACATTTCCTCAACGAGGTGTCTCCGCAGCAGGGTACCGCTACAGCCGAGACAATCTGGAAGCTCCCAGCCAGCCTCCCAGCATGTGTGGTAGTGAAGTTCATGTTAGTATAAGGTGTGAAGGGACGCCTGCTTGTGAGGTTTTCTACAACCAGGCACCTCCCACCAGTGAGACGCCCCTGCCAGGACACGATCTAAGTTCCCGACTGCTCTTCTGACATATGGTTCTGTAGTGCAAGTGTAAGTGTATGTAAGTAAGGGATGTGGATAGGACAAAGAAGAGGAAGGAAAGGTCGAGCGTAGACCGTAGACCGGATGTTAGGGTACTTTTCCGGCATTCGCCTGGTATTGATCGGAGAAACACGGAAAACTACCTATCAGAGCAGCCGGTCGCTAGATTTGTCTTCCAGACAGCGGCTAAACTCTATCCAGCTCTCTACCTAGTGTCGAAAATCCTGACACCGTCGGGACTGGAACCTATGGCCTCCCTGTCAGAAGCACTGCAGTGACACAATTGATGTCCTGAGCCTCTTTTCCCGGTGTTGGTAGAGAAAGCTGGAAGAGGGAATTCCCCCATAAACATACGTGTAGATTGACACTCGATTTCAGTCTCTAATGAGTAAGGAACATCGGTCCCTCCCGAAATATATTCTACACCGCCCTCCTCTAACGGGACTATTGACCATACCAAATGTCGTACGTATTGAAATAACTCACTATGGTAAGTTTCCAGCCAAAAGCGATAGTCCTAATATCAGCATTCCGTCATCTCATCCCCCTGTGGTGAAAATATGTCGCTGTTTTTAAAATCTGCAGAGATAATAAAAGCTGTACGACAACATCGCGTGAAAGTTCTTCTAAATATTTAATAGAAAATTAATGGCCATGGCTGATTACATTGTCGATGACTGGCTAAGCTTAACGGAGGATTACTCCAAGTTCGATGCCAGTATGTACAGAAAACGTTACGAAAAAAATTCTGGCATTAATAAAGCTGAGATGACGATCCGATTGCCAAGATCGCTAAGGCAGTTGTGCCGAAGCGGTCTCGGATCAGAAGATCGCGGGTTTGAGTCCCGCCTCGGGCGTGGTTGTATTGTGTGTGTGTCTATTTCATCTTTCATCATCATCATCATCATCATCAGAATTTCACCCCATCCCCAGGGATAACTACCTTGGGGTGTAAAAATGGAATCAGCGTTAAAATTCTGATCCCCCTAAGTTACGTGCACGTTCCCTGATTTTCAAGCTGAGTCCCGGTGGAATGCACGTATAGCGTGGCCCCATGACGGCCGATTCGCGAAACAAAAAAACAAAACAAACAAACAAACAAAAAAGCTGAGGTGATATGGACACCCCAGGCGACAGTTTATAATTACATAAACATTATATAATATATATCCTAACATTGTGTTTAGCATTAGAAAATCATCTTGAGTTGAATCACTTATCTACAAAATAAGTTGAATTTAAGACTTCCGCATCCATAGTCATATTACATTGTTTCTCTGGGTGTCGTAGCGCCGAATACTGACATCACAACCGAAGGGAGGTCACGGAACAAAGTGGATGTTCCATGTCACATTAACACATTAACGTTTCAAAAATGCGTTATGTGAACTATTGCCATATGCTGTGGACTATTGCATGAAGGCACATATTTATACAGGACTTATTTGTGAAAATCATTACTAAGTTCAATAATTTTCCTAGCTTAAAACCCTGAATCTACACATTTAAAGACAAAGACAAATTTTGAAACTTTTTTACTCAAAATAATTGTTTTTTCCATTAACTGTATTTTCTCATGGAGTAGCCGAATGACTAAAACATTGCGGTGGAGAACCAAGAGCAATTCTATATTTCAATTTGCATCCAGAAGGTTTGTTACGGATAATATCTTAATATGAACACACATTCAAAACGTGACATGTTGAGGTTTCTCTGATCAACACTAAGCGAAAGCTGGGGCAATACCCTAATAAATGGGCCACAGATCCCGCGCGATCTTTCCTTCCTCTTCCTTGTCCTATCCTCAGATCTTACTCAGACATACAAGCACCGCACTATCACACATGCCAGGAGATCGGTCGGGAGCTTAGAGCTTGACCCGCCTGAAGTGGTGACCCGGTGGTACCTGGTTGAAGGAAAACACGCTAGTCGACAGGCAGGTCGGCGCCGGATCTCACGATCCAGCTCACTGCCACGTCCCGAGGGGAAAACACGCACTGTACTAATGGGAATAATGACCTCAGAAGTTGACGCGCCTGGAATCATTAGTCAATCAATGAAAATAACATGTTCACTTCGCGTTCTTCCAAGAAAAATGAAACAATGTATCACACATTTTGTATTTTACAACGTGGTCTTTATTTGAATAAACAGAGTACATACAAATACTAAAGGATATAAAGCTCAAGGCCAAAATGATAGTAGAAATCAATTTTCGCCAAGAGGACATATCACGTTTTACATGTTTGCTTCCCTTTTTTTTATAATAAAATTGGTACGAGTATTTGTACCATTTCTTTCACGAATGAAGTCCATTCTCTCCAATGCCATCAAAACGAACGGTTGCGTATAAACAAGCTTGTGAATAGAAAGGAAGAAAATAGGAAGCATTTTGTTTAAGAGGAATATTCAGAAATGAAGTCAGTCTGCGCTTGGCAACCGAACGGTTCACACCTCGTCCGATGCTTATCACTCCGCAGTACCTCGACTGTGACCAGTGATAAGAAGTGCCCCAGCGGGGCCGTGAATACGGTCGTTCAGAAAGCGAGTCGTCTTTCGTGTGAACGGTGTGAACAGTGCCTCGCTTAGAAAAGTGTGATTTTAGTTTTAGTTAAAGCCAACAAATCTTTAAAACCAGTGAATGTCCACAAATAGTTGCTCCGTTACGGGGCAACTAATTCGACGCGCAATGGACGCCACTTTTAGTGAAAGTGATGGTGAAAACCTGCATACCAGTGAACCTGTTCAGCCCCCCCCCCCCCGACCAAACAATACTACAACATCAAGAAATTCTTCAACAACAACTGCAACATCTCCAACATCAGCAACAAATGATAGAACTGCAACTTTCCCAGCTTCAAAATCATTATCACGTGCCGACACAACCGCCTCTGCCACAGCAATCACATTCACACCAACCGCAGCAGCAAGGCACGCTGGAACATGGTAATGAACTTAAACGTAAGAGGTCACGCTCGCCAGAAGAGGATATATCCAGGTACAATATTCCTGTTTCTAATAGATATAAGCTTCTTGGAACATTAGAAACTAATGAAGAACCCGAAATCGATCCAATTATTAAAATCTCCCCAATCATAGTGCACAATGCAAGCAATTTTCAACTTTTGTTAGAAGATATTAAAAACAACGTTAAGGACGACTTCACAACTAAACAAGAAAAAGACGCTATTAAAATTTCATTCACTTCAATAAGTGATTATAGAAGCTTTAGGAAATTCTGTGAATCTGAAAAAATTGAATTCCATTCTTTCAAAGACCCAACTGTAAAAACATTAGCTATAGTTATGAAGGACATTCCTACTACCTACACGGAACGTGAAATACTGCAGGAACTGATAAGGCTAAAATTCCCAGCAATTAAAGTCGCAAGACTATATAATAAAGACAAATGCCCCATACCTGTTTGTGCAATAGATCTAGAAAACACATATCAAAGCAAAGAAATATTTAAACTAAACCGATTTTTGTACAGTGTAATTAGAATTCAAAAAAGATTCAAGTCTCATGTAATCCAATGCAAACGTTGTCAGAGATTTGGGCATTCCCAGGCAAATTGCGGCCTGCAGCCTCGCTGCGTCAAATGTACTGGCCAACATCACTACTCTGAGTGTACCAAAATTAAATCTACCCCCCTAAGTGCATTAACTGTGGTCTCGACCACACAGCTAATTATAAAGGCTGCAGCATATACAAAAAGGCAGCAGAGTCAATGAAAAACTCGAAAAACATGCACCCACATTCTAACATGCCCCACCTAACCACTAGTCAACCTAATCTTGTTACCACTAGACAGCCACCACCACATCCTACCCACCATCCTAATCCATACCTTAGTAACCAATCGAGGTCATATTCTTCATTATTTAAACAGGAACAATCAAATTTAATCTCAAACATCGTACAACAAGTCATGATAGCGCTCACTCCCTTAATTGAAAACACAGTTAAATCTGTTCTGACAAATTTAAATTATGACAAATAAAATAGCCAATATTAAACTTTTAAACTAGAACGCCAACGGATTAAAACGCCAGGAAAATGAATTCAGATATTTTCTAAAGAAAAATGAAATTGAAATAGCTTGCGTAACCGAAACCCATTTAATTCCGGGTGAAAAATTCCACATTCCAGGGTTTAAAATTTTTAGAGAGGACAGAATCGCCAACAAAGCGTCAGGGGGCGTAGCAATAATAGTAACTAAAAACGTCGAGTGCAGCCAAATAACTACGCCCTCTTCCCCAAACCTCGAGTCAATAGGAATAGCAGTGAAGAGTAGTATTATCAGTAATAACATCACTAACACTATAGGTACCTCAGCAGCAGCTATTGCTACTACAGCTGTTGATAACGCTGGTATTGTTGCTAATGCTAGAACGGACATTGATAGTGTTGGAAATAGTGACGGTAATACTAATGGTAATAATATTAATAATAACCCTAACAATGACAAACAAGTAATAATTATTGCAGCCTATAAACCTCCCAATAAAAGCTTCCCTGAAAAGGCTTATAGAAAAATATTTAACACATATAATCGTATAATTCTCCTAGGAGATTTAAACAGTAAACACAGAGCTTGGGGCTGCAACTCAATTACTTTACAAGGCAAAAAATTACTGGAATTTGTAAATAATAATAACCTTAATATTCATGCACCAACTGAACCTACACACGTTGCCTATAATTGTAATATAATCCCAGACATTCTCGACATAGTCATAACCAAAAATATCAACTTCCCACTGCTTCAAAAAGTTGTAGCTGAACTAGATTCAGATCACAATCCGATCCTAATATCACACAAAGGAAATTTTAAAGAAATTACATCAGGAAATAACCCATTAGGAAAACATATTAATTGGACTAAATTCGCTTACCTAATGAAAAATAACTATAAATATCCACTCCCTATTAGGTCGATTGCAAATATCGATTCCGAACTAGAAAAGTTTAATGCAGCTATTCTTAATTCTCTAGATCATTCAACAACAACAAAGATATCCCCCCATATGTATAATACAAAAAATAAACTATTTTCCTCCCAAATTCCATGGAAAATTATTAATTTAATTAAATCAAAACATAACTTAAGAAGACTCTGGCAAATAACTCGAAGGCCAAATATTAAAACAAAACTAAATAAACTATCAAGAGTAGTCAAAAATAGATTAGATAATCACCGCTACACTTCATTCCGTCAGTTTATAAGCCAGATTGATCCAAATTCAGCTCATCTTTGGACAACAACAAAAAGAATCACCAGAGATAAAAACGAAATATCCGAATTAAAAGTAAACAATAAGCTACTGCTTTCAGATGACGAAAAGGTCAAAGCGATTGCAGATCATTTACAAAATGTATTTAGACCACACCCGCCAACAATGGTACAACACAACAATGAAATTGAAAATTTTATGAAACAACCACTAACTACAGCTGAAACCAAAATAAAGTTTATTTCACCGTCTGATACAGCTAACATCATTAAACATCTAAAACAACGAAAAACACCCGGTATAGATGGAATCAGTAATAAAATGCTCAAAAATCTTATTAAAAACTCTGTAGCAGGACTAACTGCAATATTTAATGCTATCTTACGCTTTAATTATTTCCCAACTGCCTGGAAGACTGCAATTGTTCTACCTTTTCGCAAGCCAGGAAAAGACCCTCGACGCCCTGAACACTACAGACCAATAAGCCTCCTTCCCTCAATTTCCAAGATTTTTGAAAGACTTCTACTAAAGAGACTTAACAAGTACCTGAAAGACACGGATGCAATACCAGATATTCAATTTGGTTTCAGAGCAAACCACTCCTGCACTCACCAGCTACTAAGGCTTACTGAATACATTGCACAGAGCTTCCAAGAGAAAAAAACATACTCTGGCTGCATTTTTGGATATAGCTCAAGCGTATGACAGAGTCTGGCATACCGGTCTGTTATTTAAAATAAGACAACTTGGAGTCCCTGAGTACATACAGAATATTATTAAAGGTTTTATCTCTGATAGAAAATTTAAGGTCAAAATTAATCACTCCTTTTCTACTCTACGTAATATCACAGCCGGAGTTCCACAGGGCTCAGTTCTCTCACCTACTTTATTTAATATTTTCATGAGTGACATACCTAAGTATTCCAACGTGGAAACTGCTCTTTTTGCCGACGATACGGCACTGTTTTCAGCAAGCTCAGATATTAACCTAGCATTTAATAGAGTTCAGAATAACCTTAACACCCTAATACAATGGACAAAAAAATGGAGAATAGCAATCAATTCTCAAAAATGTCAGACTAAGATATTTACCCTTAGGAGACCTCAAATCCCTCCCAATCTGAAAATAGATGACAACGAAATACCTTGGAAAAGCGAACCAATAAAATACCTAGGAGTATTGTTAGATAAGAAACTCACCTGGAAACCTCATATTCACGCAGCTATCAACAAATCCAATGCCAAAATTTTAAAACTATACCCTCTCATAAATCAACATTCAACACTCAATACCAAATGCCAGATTCTTTTATATAAATCTATTATCCTACCCACGCTAACTTACGCATGCCCGGTTTGGGGAAACGCTGCTTCCACCACCATACAAAAAATGCAAATAGTCCAAAATAAAGTCCTCAGAAAGTCAATTAAAGCTCCATGGTTTATACCTAACCACCAAATTCATAGAGAACTCCAAATGGAAACTGTGCTCGAACACATTAAAAAATTAGCAAATAACTTCTATTCTTCCCTTCCCTCATCTCATGCCACTCTGATATTCCAATTAGGTCGAACAGCAAATATCCCAAGCCGAATCAAATCCAAATTTCCCAAAGACATGCTTAAACCCCCCTAAACAAATAATATCATCCCGCATCTAAATATAACCTAGCACGTCCCCTTCCTATTGCCCGCTAGGGCTATCCATAACAGCTTCCCCCTCCCCCCCAAAAAAAATAAATCCCAGCAGCTCCTAGAAGCAAACAAGGAATTAAACGAGCCAGAGAAATCTAATCTCAATTTGTCAGGAATGCCCAAATCCCAAAATGTCAGTATGTAAAACCGAAAACCCTCGAAAGACCTTCAGGTCGAACGAGAAGAAATAAATTAAAAAAAAAGAAATGAAGTCTGGACGGAAGACTGAAGAAGGAATGGTGTGGTAGGTTGAAGAAATCCTGTAATGTCTGGACGAAAATATGGAGAGAAACTGAAGGAATGGAGGAAGCTCATTGTGAACAACAAAATAAATCTCAATGAATAAGAAGAAAATGATTCTTCGTAACGTTTTACACATTATAGAGAAGTGTGTTGATTGTTCCACTGCTAGATTAACGTATTTGTCGCCCGCACGACCACATTACTTACAACTTGTTAGATCTGTCTGCGGGTTTGTATTCAAACTCAGCCTTAGGTGCTATTACGTAATGCTGTTCGGGAGCGAACGCAAACCGACCGGCCTTGCAATGAACCAAAGAACCTTGCGGCTCGGTGGCATCCGGAGTCATAAAACAAAGTTGAGAAAAGGTTCATATTTCTGTTCCAACTGAATGAACATATTGCTTACGTGACTTCGAAATTACTAAGTACGTTCGCTTCTTGATTTAACTGCGCACGATTCTACGGCGTCGGGCGAGTTTCTGCAAATATAAAGCGGAATGAAGATCAACACAATAATGAAGATCAACACAAGTTGTTTAAGCATGTATTTCTATTTCGATCTATTAGTTGCCACACGCTAGCGTTCTCTTTATGGATCGATAATAAATACATTAAATATTACTTAATAAAGTAAGGAGTAGTAATAGTTATTTTAGTACTGTGTATCTCAAATTATTATAATGAACTAGCTAGCAATCTAGCCAGTTTATTAACAATCTATCTGGTTCATCTAGCAAGCTAGCAATAAGACCCGTGTGAAATTGAATTAAAATCTGAGGTAACTTCGACATGATATTTCCTTTCTATGGGGTGCAGTGTTTCTCTCTTCTCTCTCTCTCTCTCTCTCTCTCTCTCACACACTTCACTTCATGATCCAGGGTATGATTCTTTAACATAGTAATGACGTAAGAAAGAATAATAATCATTAGCTATTTGGGAACTGGATCTCTAAAAATGATATTGCTGATATTGTCTTTCGAAAGTAGAAATGTATAGTTGTATTACGCCTCAGTTGCACATAATATGAAACCGTTACATCAAGCAACTAGAAATCGCCGGCGTAAACTCGGTACGACTCTTTCGGCAAGACTCGTACCTGCCATTCACCAGGACCACTATCGCGATGAACGAAACGTGATTTTGATTTTTAGGAAGCATTCAAAAGATAAAAAAAGATAATTTAAAATACTATTTCATCATTTGCGAAACAAAACCTCAAAAAGTGAAATGAAATAAGTTTTTTCCACCAAACCTGCAAAAGCACATAAAGAATACGTTGAGGACGTTAAAAGAGAGTGAGAACATATGACACAATTTCACGATCAAGTTTTCTGACCTGAAGAATCTCGATTTCCGCAGGTCCTAATAATGAACGCTTTGGGTTGCTTGGTAATTTTGCAGATTAGTAGGCATACAAGGCGTTCGGAAATCTAAATTTTATGTATGTGTTACAAATATATTAAGTTAAATAAATATATAGATATAGCGTGCAAATCCAACCTGCAACATGCTACAGCACAACATTACCGTCCATAGTTGTATTTGTGTTCGTAAGACGCATGTTATTAAAAAAAATGTAATACTAATTTTAACACGTCTACTATTTTAGTTTTTACGAGATTTCGTATTGAAATTTCATTTTTTCTACTTAACATTACACAAACACACAGGCGTTGACTTCTGAAGGACTTTGCTCTGTTGGTGGTTGAGGTCATGAGACCAGTTTTCGTTAGTCTGTCATGCGGGAGATGGAAAAAGTCCAATGATCCCTCACTAGGTGTGCCACTGACAGGTTAATTCAAAATGTGCTACAATAATACAAAAACTAAGTTATTATTTATAAAGCTGATTTTATGCGCTTAAAATACTTCTTTTAAACTTTAAATTATTGTTCAGGAATGGAATTGTTCAAGTTTTATTGTTCATGTCTAACTATATTCATATCTACAGAATGGCTTTGTTTTCTATTTCCTTTGGTCTGGACTATGTATTCAAACCTCCCACATACTCTTGCCTACTGCCCTCTAACGCCGCCCAAAGTACATTTTTTAAAAAAATTCTTAATTTTTCTTTTTAGGTTTTAGGTTATCAAAAACCTTATTTGACGTCATTTGAAGTATATTTACTCACAAATACAATAATATTTACAAATTGTTGAAAATGTGCAAATTAAAGGTGTGAGAGTTCTTTTAAAATATGACATTAGTGTAATTTTTGAAGAAAAAAATGCCCCTAAATGAACTTTACATCACATTAAAGAGTGCAATTAGCACTATCCTTCCCACTAACAGTTTTCGAGTGGCGATTGGGTTTCGCCAAGTTTCGACTCGAGCCACATGGTCGGGGATTTCTTCAATTTGGAAAAAATCCTACTTATGATTTAGGCACCAGTAGTGTTCACGGATGGACAGACGGACGGACGGATAGACGGACGGACAGCCAGACAGACGGCCAGACGGACGGCCCGACGGGCGGCCCGACGGCCGGCCCGACGGATGGCCAGACGGCCGGCCGGCCAGATGGACGGACGGCCAGACGGACGGACGGCCCGACGGGCGGCCCGACGGACGGCCAGACGGACGGACGGCCAGACGGACGGCCGGCCAGACGGACGGACGGCCAGACGGACGGACGGCAAGACGGACGGACGGCCAGACGGACGGACGGCCAGACGGACGGACGGCCAGACGGACGGACGGTCAGACGGACGGACGGACGGCCAGACGGACGGACGGCCAGACGGACGGACGGCCAGACGGACGGACGGCCAGACGGACGGACGGCCAGACGGACGGACGGCCAGACGGACGGACGGCCAGACGGACGGACGGCCAGACGGACGGACGGCCAGACGGACGGCCGGCCAGACGGGCGGACGAACGGACCGCCAGACGGACGGACGGACGCTAGACGGACGGACAGACGGACGGACAGACGGACAGACGGCCAGACGGACAGACGGACGGACGGACGGATGGACGGACGGACGGACGGACGGACGGACGGACGGACAGGCAGACTGACGTTTTGATACAAACACGATTTTGGTATTTGGGGCCCCCAAAACGTGTATTTCCGTTGAAATCACGAAATCGATTTTCCGTAGCATTACATAACCTTCCCTATACTACGTATATTATTACTCCGTATATACGTACGTATACGGGAAAGTAAAACTTTCAGCATTTCAGTGTTCTTCCACGTGCATAAATGTGGGAAATTTTCGCACGGGATCAGCTAGTTAAATTAATTAACTCAAGATCTAACAACTGTTAATGCTATTGCCTATGTAAAACTCGTATGTTAATGTAACCAACGTGTTTTGTGGCAATGTATTCTGACGTAATTAAGATATCTACTTTAGAGGTAATAATTGATCAAGAATTCTATAAAAAATCGTAAACTCTCTGAAACAACAAAATGAATAATTAATTCAAGAACTTGTGTTCAAAAGTTCTGTGTTTCGTAAGTTTGTTCCCGTCCTTGAGATGGAGATTATTTTGAAAAACTTGCAGATCAGGCACGCCCCTCCACTGATTCATACCTGAAATAGCATGGAGTGAACAATTTAATTAGAACGCATTTTACCTAGTGTTGTCATTTGCCAACAGCAAATCACCTGCATTCCTCGAGGAGACTACCGTGCTGCTTTGCGCAAACGTTAATGTTCCAGTATTTAATTGTAAGTACGTAACACACTTCGTAAATAACTATTTACGCGTTTGAACGATACAATACCTACTGCAGAATGGTAGTAGACACTATTAATTAACCTTTATTAACCTCGAAAGCTGTTCACAGAGCTTGCTGTTTCATGCTAACGATTGCTTACGACAAATGAGACAACACAACATGCAGGACCTATAATCTCGGAAATGTCTTGGGTTCATTCTGTGTCCGTGAAGGTTCACAGTGTTCCTCGGAATTACCAGCAAAATTATTCTATGAAGTCTGTTTATATGTTAGCGAAGAATTGCGGATAGTGTCTCGTACTTCAAAACAAGATATACCGATCTGGGAGGCTGAGTCGAAGGGTATCGTGTACGAATCCTGTTCTGAGCATGGATGATCGTCTTTTGTGTTGCGACACGAATTACTTCGATTTTTGATAACCCCTGAGTTTGCAAGTGTGTGTCCAACGTACGGTTCGAGATACACCCCGATAACTGTTTTTCGATTAATGAAGCCCTAAAAAGAATACACTGATTTCTGAAATTTGTAGACAACAGGAAGAATACATGATAAACTGGTTCCTCAAATGCAGAGAGAACGGGTAACTAAAATTTCTCGGAAACGTGTTACTAAATTTTAAAGACAAGTGAATTAAAAATAATTTCTTTATCGACACGTTTTCACGGGGTTTTACGTGAGGTGTTGGAATAAATGTCATCAGCTAATACAGGTGATTCAGACCTCGTTGCTCATACAGGACGCGGTGCGAGAGCACATTAAGTTATTAATGAGTGCAAAAGGAAATACTGTAAACCCTATTTAAAATTTTGAAATAAAATGTTTTTGTCACTGATTATTTTTTGCATAAGATTAGCCCAAATATTACATTAAATATTGTTGTATGTTGTTATTATTTCCTACTTACCTAACGACTATGAAAGGAGAGAGTAAAACTATTGTTTAAGTGGTTTTTAGGATAGTTTAACATATTTACATACACAGCCAAACATTCGCACTATCACCTCGTGTAGCAGGGGCTCTATAAGTGTAGAAAATGGCCTCCTCCTGCGTGAAAGCAAGGTTGGCATCTGTGCCGTACGGCTTCCGTGACGCGCACAACTTTGCCAACTGTACCTTTATTTCTGCCGCCACGCGTTTAATGCGCCGAAAAATGTCATCACGATTCTCGAGTTTGGTAGCATAAGTGCGGTCTTTCATTAACCCCCAGCTCCAAAAGCGTTGGTAGTACATGAGTTATAAAATTCAGATACTGAATGCCACTTCAACGCTCGGGTAAGAGGTGAGATAAATTCATCCACAATGCCAACCGACACATTTACAGAGAATCGCTCGAGGTGAGCAACACTACGTGAAACATGCGGAATTCCTCGGTCCTCACGTGCAAATTGTGCTCATTAATTGTGCCAATTCTTGTAAAACATGCTTCACCTGACTAAAAAAATGAAATTCCTGCTTTTCTTTGCATTTGGGCAGGAAATGCCTAGAGAATTGAAAACGACTGCCTACTGCGCAAATGCTGCACCCGCTGGAAATAGAAAAGTAATATCTCCGAATGAATTGTTCGACAGACGAGGAACTGTGATGCTTTGACCGCGCGTGCCTTTTTGTCTTGAGCTCGCTTCCGGGGTTTCTCAGGTAGTATTAGCTACTGAGATTTCCCGAGATGTGGCGCGCGGTAACACGAGGTGAAGCCGCTCGCTCACTTGCTGTAGCCCATGTCACACGAGCACAAGCGCTTAGTCCAAATTTGAAGTTATTTATTTACAAAACAAAACCATGAGAAGTATCCAACTTTGACAAATTCAGTCTGTACATTACATGTGGAGGAAGGTCTCGGCGTGTATTAGCAACGAGGGCTGAATCACCCTGTATCCCCAAATTATGATACCTTTCCTTTATCCACTCCACTATAGAACATGGTAAGACAACAATCTGAAAGTTCACAATATGTTGTCAGCAAAGGGCAGAGATACTATGACGAAATAATAATGGAATAACTAGAGAGCGAGGTGCTACCGTGACTGCGGTTGATTGCAAAATATGCAATCGGTTTAGTTTGCCTAACGGTGACGTGACGTCAGGCCAATGATCGTTCGAAATAAGCATTTAGGTTCAAGATTATCTTCACGTGTTTTAAACATTGAAGCAAATATCTGTAAAGTTCTTCCATTTTTGAAACCTTTTCTGTAATAAAATCATGAAAACTACAAAAAATAATCTGATGATTCATTAGTAAACTAAACAAAGAGTGTTTTGTGATTTTTTTTACTATTACAGTATTAAAGTGTGTTTCAGAAAAGAAAATGAAGTTTACAGGCAAGTTTGATATTGTTGGATTCATAGACTGTTCAATATATTCATATCTGAATTTGATTTTAATAGTGGAGTAAATACAAATCTGACTCTTCAATTTTTTACTAGTTAGGACTTCTCTCTATACTATTTAAAAACAAGAAATTGATATTTATCGCATATTTAGGTCTCGTATATAAACGTATTTTTTCAAGTAATAAAAAACATTGCCATGACATTCCAAACCACAAATTGCCTTGAAACTCTGCTACCTTTGAAATATCTAATGACTGTAACTATACAAACTGGACAAAATTTGGTTGGACAAGTTGGACAAACACGTTGGACAAACTGTGATAAAATTACGTGTAGAATACCTCAGATCCTGAAAATCGGATTCATGTAGCTTAATTTTTGGTAACCTCTTACTAAAAGGTAATAGTTTGTCGTATCTAATTTAAATATCAAAATCCGATATTTGGAAACTATTTTTTGTTTCCTATTTTATAATATTTTAATTTATACTCTGTGTTATAGATGCCTTGTAATGCAGAATATACACATTTCTAAACCAGATTTGGCTTTTTATTGTTTACTGAATTATTATAACAGATCTTTGTGGTTAAAATTATTTCATTTATTCATCTTATTGTCACAGTATTCCAGCTGCCACCACAGAATTCAGTCTTCCCTTTCGTTTACAGACATTTCAAAAATTCGAAAAATAACAGGGTCTCTTCAATTGAACGAAACGAGTTCGTATTAGAGACTTGGTTAGCGTGATTTAGAGTAGAAAATCGGAGCAAGGAAAGCCGAATGTGTAATGTGAACTCACACGCGTGTTGTAGTCGTAGGTAGTTGAGAGGTCGCCAACCAAGGTACGTTGACCGGAATATTCTGGATTTGAATTGCCACAGATGCGGATTTTCTGCACCTCATTTAGGTCCTGGGTCGTACCCTGCCGCCGCTTGGATGTGATATCTAGATCAGGTGTTCAGGAGATTCTTCCGATAAATTCCAAATATATTACAGGCTGTGATAGTTCAGCGCGAACACTCTGCAGCTTCGTTGACTGAGAGGTCTCAGAATTCGAATTCCTACGGTATTGGAGTTTTTATTACATCGGTTGAATTCAATCACTGTCTTGAAGATAATTCTACCGGCCTGCTACTCTGATTGGTAGGTTGCTCTGGTTTCTTCGAAGAATATCAAGTAATTGTCTGAGTAGTACCAAAGCAAACGGGCCGCGAATCGTGTGTTATCTTCCACATACTTGAAACCTGATCCTTTCACACACACACACACACACACACTTACTCTTACTCGCACTTACCACACATGTTAAGAGACCAGTCGGGAACTTAGTACTTGTCACGTCTGGGGCGGTGTCACGCCGGGGGAGATACTTGGAAGAAAAAAGCGCAAGTGAAATAGTAGGTCGGCGCCATTTCACATTCCATCAGAGTAGGAACACCGCCACCTCCAGAGATAACGTGCACTAATAACCTGAGTAATTGACGCCGGAAGCAATAAATACTTGCACACTCACTGCAAATAAATGTCCCTACCTTGAACAACGGAATATGAACCTTGCGCGATCCTTCTGTTTCCATTCTGTCTCTATTCCCATCCTTAAAGACGGGCGTATGGCTGATCTTATAACCCCGTGTGACACCTCACCCCCCAGATCTGGAACGATACCGGCAGTGCTGTTAGAATGCGGAAGACTGACGAAGGCTCAAACTGGGCTGTTACCCAATAGGAGAGAAATGAAAACAATATCTAAGAGGCCGTCGGATGGCAACATATGCTCGCCTTACTTTGATCACCCTGAAAATTCTAGCCTTCTTCGCGGTAAGAACAAATCGGACGCTGTATTGAACGAGCGCCCGAACGGCATACAATGCGTCCTGGAAAGTTCGCAACATCTCTCAGGAGCCGCGCTACACAATGGTGCGTTGCCACACGCCACCTGTTCGGGGTTGCCGGAAGCGATTCGGGTGGTTCGCAGGGAGTCCCGGCACGCGGCGCCGCCGGCCGCTGCACCGGCCGCTGCCCACGAGCCGCCCGCCGTCCCGCTCTCTCAATGGGCGGTTTCCAGTGAAATCGTCGCTCGGGGCTACGCGCGAACCTTGCCCCGAGTGCGCGTTACACACAGCCGGTGCCGCCGAGAACGATCGCCCGCCACCAACCCGCTCCCGGCCTGGCTTCCGCGCAGCCACCGCCACCGGACGCGTAAGCGCCCGACCTTCGCGCGCGACGTGGCGCTGCTGCTGCTGCTGGGGCGGTTTCAGTGATTGAGATTGAGCGGAAGTGCCCCACGGTCGACAGCATACCCAAATCACGCTCGTACAACTTTATTCATGCTCACGTTGTTTCAGTTATTGGGAGTATTTGGCAGCGGTGCGGCGTAAACACTATGATTCAGCGTTATTTATGTTTATGTTTTCTTCTTGTAGTATACTTTGTTTGACCATTGTGGACCAAAAATACTATAATTCGAGTTTATCCATTACTATATTCACCACATAATATTTTTGCTTCATAATATTTGACCTATTTCTAATTATATATCTCGGCTATCCTTGGACCAAAAGCAAGGGATAATTATCATTGCGTTGTACACGTTTTGCAATGAACTTTTATTTTACGTTAATTTATTCGACGAATACTGCACGTTGCCTTGTACATAAATTCGTTATACTTGCTCGATTGCGCTGGTGAATTGCGGGACAATAAATGTCAACTAAGAAATAGCCCGAACAAAGTGCCGAACGAAATAGCCCGAACCCAAATAATATGTTAATATTGAGACCATTGTTTCCGAGTTCAGCGACTGAAATAGGTTAAAAAAATCTTGATATCCCTAAAGAAATTCATTAGTGAACGAAAAATATTCTTGAATAATTTAGTTGCAATTCCATGACAATTCTATTAGAAGTATTTACTTTTCCCCCCATTTTTCACTCGGTAATACCTGAACTCGATTCGGATCATAACCCCATAATAATATCATTTCAGAGCACGGTACAAGTTAACAATTCAAGGAAACCAATAAATGGTAAAGTAAACTGGGATATCTTTAGGCAAAAAATAATCACGCAATTTTCGTTCCCAAAGGATCTCAAAAACGGTACTGATATCGACCTACAAATCAATAATCTAATTGAAGCAATAAACATCGCAATTAAAGAATCATGTCAACCAGTGCAATATAACAAACATTCATCTTACTGGCTACCGAAAAACATCGTGGACTTGATAAAAGATAAACACAGGATTAGAAGACTATGGCAGTTGAGTAGAAGGCCACACTTAAAAAGAAAATGGAACTCCTTAAGTAAAAAAGTAAAATTCCTAATCGACGAACACAGATATAGTTCATTTAAACAATATTTAGCGCAAATTACCCCCGGCTCTCCTTCGCTATGGAATACTATCAAAAAGATCACCAAAGAACAATCTAGAATACCACCATTAAAATCAGGTACGAGTATTCTCTACAAAGACGACGAAAAAGCGGAGGCGTTTGCTGTTCATTTTTCAAATTCTTTTAAACCCAACCCAATAGTAAACCATGAGTTCAATGAGGAAATTTTAAACAGTATGAAGCAACGTATACACTCCGCAGATGTAAGAATAAAATTCATATCCCCCGCATAACTTAAACACACAATAAATAAACTTAAAAACAGAAAAGCAGCTGGGAATGACCTAATAACTAGTCAGATATTAAAAGAATTACCGAATTCCACAATTGCAGCAATAACAGCTATATTAAATGCAGCCTTAAGACTGGGGTATTACCCAAGCAATTGGAAAAACGCAATAATCATTCCAATTAACAAACCAAATAAATGTCCACAACTGCTAGATAACTACAGGCCAATTAGTCTTTTACCTTCATTAGCTAAAGTATTTGACAGACTGATTTTAGCAAGGCTAAATAAATACTTACACGCTACGAACGCCATACCTGATGTCCAATTCTGCTTTAGAGCAAATAATTCAACTGAACACCAAATTTTAAGAGTTGCGGATTTGATCGCGAAGGGTTTTCACGAGAAAAAGTACACGGCAGCTCTGTTCCTAGACATTACTAAAGCGTTCGACCGCGTTTGGCATACGGGATTAAAATACAAATTTCGCCTCCTAGGCATCCCCAAATATCCTCTAGATATAATAGAAAGTTTCTTACTAAACAGATAATTTAATATTAAAATACATAACACCACGTCGGCTAAATATAGAATCTCTGCCGGAGTTCCACAAGGTTCCCCACTCTCACCGACTTTATTCAAAATATACCTTGCCGATTTCCCGGAAGTAATGGATACCGAAATAGCCTTGTTCGCAGACGACACCGCCATCCTCTCACAACATGAAGAACTGGTTATTGCCCTAGAAAACCTACAAAAGGACTTAAATACCTTAATTAATTGGACTGATAAATGGAGAATCCAGATAAACCCAAACAAATCACAAGCAAAAATTTTCTCGCTTAAAATATTCATAATCCCTCCTATGTTAACAATCAGTAACAATCCTGTTCTCTGGCTATACAATAACCAACCCGTAAAATACTTAGGAGTTAAATTAGATAGGAAATTAACATGGAAAAACCACATAACTGACACGGCTAACAAAACCCATACAAAAATAGTCAAACTTTACCCACTAATAAATAAAAACACTGCATTAAGATTAGAAAATGGTGTAACAATCTTTAAATCTATAATTCGTCCTTCGCTCACCTATGCGTGTTCAGTGTGGGGAGGCGCCGCAAACACGCATATTAACAAATTGGAGATTATTCAAAACAAATTTCTTCGAAAGGTCTCCAAAGTTCCCTGGTTTATTCCTAACGCTCAAATCCAAAGAGAATTAAACATTAGCTGCATTAAAGAGTACATAAACAAACTGTCGAAAAATTTTTATTTAAGGTTTGAAGCTTGTCCTAGCAAAAGAACTTTCAACCTTGGCCGTACTGCTTATGCTCCATCCAGGATACTGTCACGCTTTCCAAAAGATCGCCTAAAGCCACCATAAATTGCTAGTACTAATGCTGCAAACAAGTTTGGGTTGTAATAACGTAAATAAGTGTTATTCACAAGTGTAACTTTCTTTGTTTACTTAAGGCATATGTATGTGTATCTTTGTATATTAGTATATTTTGTATAATTCTGTAAATTGTTTAATTAGTAGTTATATTTGGTATATTTTTCATTTAGCTATTTATATTGGTTAATTAGTTGGTTCTGTATATTATTGTTTATATAAAGGTAAACACAAACAGTATATAATTTGAAAAACTCAGCCCAAGTAAGTATACTTGTGCCCTGATGTAAATGGTTGAGATTGTTAAGTCCTTATGTAATGTATGTATCATATTAATAACTCCCGAAAGGCCGAAGGGCCGAACGGGCAAGAAATAAATAAAAAAAAATAAAACTTTTCCCCCAGAATCAGTTGAATTTTCTTTCAAGGTACTTGCTTGGCTATCCGGGAAATTCTTTCAAGGTGTTATCTGTTCCTATTAGACATATAAATCTTAGTCTACCAGTTGTATAGTAATGGAATTTAAAGTGTACCTGAAGTGTGAATTTTCTTCAAACAAATGGTATTGGAGTAAAACTGCATTTTGTGGACACTGGACCACGGCTTTTTTTGCAATTTTGATTTCTGATAATGATGGACAAACGCAGTCTATAAACGAGAAATATAAAGTGACGTTTGAAGCACCAGAGGTGAAATTGGCGAGAAAAGTTGTACATGGAATGACTGCAAAAGACCAGCAAATGACGAATCCAAATAAAAAAATGTTTGTTTACAGTGCTTGTATCAATGAAAATTCATCTGATCACGAATCTCGTTGCTTGCATTGTGGGGAATGTTTCATTTTATCTTCTTTGGACTCTTTGTCATTACAAATTATTTTTGACTTCCGTATTTGGCGCCAGAACTCACCACCCCAAATATTTCATCGCCAACGAATAATATTATTTCATCAAGTTATTTAGGTCTTTTCGTGACTCAGTGAGTATGGGAAATGATTCACTAAATATGGAACATAAATATGGACATTTAGCTTAAAAGACGAAAATACTCTGAAATTTTCACAATTGGCAAATGGTACAAATTGCTTTAGATTTAACCTGCCGTCTAGAGGTCGGATTGGCTGTAAGTTGATCAAGATAAATGTTGATATTACCTCCAGAGCTCAACATATGGAAAGAAGCTAGAGAGGTCGTGGTTTTTTAAATGAAACAGAGTTGCTAGTCTTACCTGTCTTCTTTAAGGCCAACAGTTTGAAAGAAATAACAAGGAAATAAATCTTTTGACAGTGACTACTAAAGCTAAGCACTAACATTGAACTTACTGTGCTGCAGAACTACATAATAGAATATCTAGGGACTGAATTGTTTACCGTAGCGAAAATCGTGAGTACATATACTTCTCATTGAGGAATAGTGTGTTACGTATTATCATAGTAAATCTACGAGTTTGTGGCGCCTGCTGCTTCTTAGGTCGACTGCTGCGGTCAGCGATTACCCTGACCATTGCCTGGCGAATGCCGGAGCAGCAGCCCTATCCAACCGGGCCAAGGATCACGCGCGATCCTTCCTTCCCACTCCATTTCCATTATCACCACCACCACGATCATAATCATCGTCACACCAGCATCTCCCCCAAATTGGTCTGGGGTATACTTTCTGTCCAAATCCGCCCTACTGTAACCGGCAGACATCGGTGGCGTGGTAGACCTTGCGCATCCTGCATTTCCTCGTGCCAAACTCTAGGAAAAACAAGAAATTTTACATTTCTAGTTTATTATGACGTGTCGTGTAAAACACTATATTAGTACGACAGTTGTAAATTCTACATTGTTAACACCGTTAAGATATCCTTATTCTAAAAGCCCAATCAAGCAATAGTAACATTCGTAACTTTGTTGGGAAAGCGGGTACCTGGAGGGAGGATATTGCGAGAAGGTTTTATAGTTTCCTACTATTCAGAACGATCTTGGTTGCTGTAAGACGTAAAGAGCACATTTTGGAAGTTCTGTCGATAACATAAAATTAATATAAATGATCAAAATACAAATACTCTTCTGACTAGATTCGATCAATTAAATAAAATCATTAGACATACAAAAATAATGTCTATCATTTACTATATAAATAAAACCCAGTCCGTCCTGAATACTTGAATACTTTAACTTCCTTGGATGGGGCGCCATTTATATGTTTCAAGTTTAACAACAATTTGCGAAAGTTAGTGTTGCGAAATCACGACCACGAAACTACATGTCTCTTGCTTCCCGGGCTTTTCTATTTGAGATTTCGAGACATGATTATTATCTCAGATCACAGCTCGATCACTTTCAGGATCTAAGAACTGCAATCAAAATAAATATTCGTACGTGTGCATTCTCACGACATGAAAGTTTTTCATCGCACCTCAGCACTTAACATCCAATGGTAGCAATGTAATGAAACGAATAGGAATGACAGTGCGCGGCTGCATGGAAGGAAAGATCATCTTACGCCAGACTATCATTTTGTCAATTTGAACGTTGAAAATTTACTACCTCTTTACTTCTGGAATAGAGTTTCCTAAACTTTCGCCTTTGCGGAACTCTTGATTTAGAATCTAAGTTTTATTTATTTACTAGCGGACCCGGCAATGCTTCGCAATTGCAGTGCACTCATCACACACTACTGGTCACGTAATTGTTAATCACGTCTTACGCTTCGCTGTGTAAAAATTCTAATAGATAAGAGACTTTCTTGCAAGTATGGGTTTGTTCTCTGTCCTGGTTTAGACCTGATTGTCAATAATCGTTAAAACGTTCTCCCTCAAATTTGGGCATGCTATGACTGCATTCGCTATGACTTGCATTCGCTATGACACTCTCATGGGAATTTGATTTACTTGACCGAGATTCAAGTAATAATTCCGGCCGATATTTCAAAATCGCAGTGATAGAATATTTGTATGCAGTGTAGACGCGCTTAGTCCTTGATTGAGCGGCGGGTTGCGTAGACTTCATGGGCGCTTAAGTCGTCATAAACGAATAAATCATCAACAACGCTCCACATGCCCAACTTAATTCAAACCATTCTTTAAACACTCACATTACTAATAAGTACAATGTGTGAAAATTTCAGCGAAATCGGTCGGGTAGTTTTTACGTCTATGTGCGACTCACATATGCACGTTCCCTTGTCTTATGTATAGATAATAGAAAAATATTTATTTATTTAGTTAATTAGTTTTAGGGACCTTTCAGATACTAGAGTTATTGATGTAAACGAGTGATGATCTAATGAACGTGAACGAGAATTATGACCAAGGGAAAGGTGAAGGGGAGAAGCACCGGCTTGGGTACTTCAAGGCATGAATTCATTTCCCTGCAGTGCCTCTGATAGGGAGGTTCTAGGGTTCGACGCCCCTCGGTGGCAATGGTTTTTGACACTAGCTGTTTGAAGAATTCTAGTGAGCGGTTGCTTTGATCGGTAATTTTCCGTGGCTTTCGACAAATGGTCAAATGCCAGAACAGTTCTTTATTAATGGAACGTATACAAATCTTATATTTTCATTCATTTTCCCCATTTTCTTTGTTAGGGAAATGCCCTATTCTACGAAACTTCTTTTCGCGATCCAGAGTAGACGTTCTTGCAGGGCTGACAATCCTCAGACATTCGCGACACGATAAAACGTACACGTGGTCAGAAAGACGAGGAAAAAGAGAAGTCCCGCATGCACTTTCTGCGACTGGTTTTTTCTTAAGCGAATAAAATATGTCATCTGTGTTTCACCTCTTGGATATCTTAATTACGATGCCCGGTTGCCTTGGTAAATAAAATGATCAAGTATGTCTTCTCACATAACATTCGTGTCTGGGTCGGCCTTTATAAATCTCTTGGAAATGACCTTGATCGTAGAGGTCTGGTTTCGTCCACGATGTCCTTTATTTCCAAACCGCCGAATAATTTCCGTGGGAGAGGAAGTAGCACCAACTCGCTGACTGCGAACTGGAGGTCGTGGACGAGGTTCGATTCCCACGGGATGTCACCTACACCACTGCCGAGAACGACTCGGAAATTGTTTCTTAGATATTTTCATGCTCACTCTTTAATTCATTTCTTCAGTATTATTAATGAAAGAAAATGGTTTACGTATGGAAGAATGTTCGTTTTTTCTGAAAATCTGTTGTCCTCTGGCAATTCCCGCTCTAAGGAGATTTCATATTACCTCAGCAAGAGTAAAGAACCTGTTAAATATGACTGATTATGAGGCCACTTTGTACCGGTCCTCAGCAGCTAAGGAAGGAGAGAGATTAATTGTTAACACTGAGAACATTGGAGGATGAATTTTGGGGTAACATTGGGTCGGGATTACGACATCGTTGAAGATACCGGTCCTGGATCGTACGCGTGTCGGTACGGGCTTTGAAATCGAACCGGGGACTCCCGGCCTGGAAGTCAGCGCGCTAGGCTGTGAGCTACTTTTGTCGATTTATTATTATTATTATTATTATTATTATTATTATTATTATTATTATTATTATTATTATTACTATTGTGGTTGTTGTTTTTCGCTAGCCAACAATTATTTGACATTATCAACACGTCATATACAAATGATGACAGTGAAAATTTCTTGTTAACAAGGTTTGCCAAAAACGCTTGTTGCTACCTTTATTTGGAATTCAACTTAATATACCAAAAGAGTCGGTATAGGATCTAACTTTAATGAATACCTCCAGTTCCATTTAAACACTATAAATAAGACTTTTATTGCAATTGGAGGTGATTTTAATGCACGTGTTGGACAAAAAAGAAGTATGGTAAATTCCTTCCCAGTCCTTTGTAAACTTAGGACACCCAAAAAATGGATTCACAGGAAAAAGACGAACGTTGCGCAGAATAAAAGTGTCATTGATAAGAGAGAAATTAGAAAGATAAAGCGGCAAAGTTGGAATAGTTATATAAGCGAGATCATACACGACTGTCATGGATCACATGGCACTGCCTATAAAATAATGAAATATCTAAGCTCGACAGAAAGAAATACATTTATTATTAACATCTCTGAGGAAGAATGGTTTATATACTATCTGTCCCTATGAACAAATACAGACTCCTGAAAAACCCTTATCAGAAACAATAATAGAAGTAGATCCCATTGAACTTTACGAACTGAACAACATACTTAAAACATTCAAGAATAGGAACTGACTGCATGGATGTTGAACTACTGAAGTATGGTAAGAGGAGATTACTGGAAATATTTAATACGAGTTGGAGGCGATATACCATTCCTCATTCCTGAAGATTGATGAAAGTAATTATATGCTTTATCTTCAAGAAAGGTAACAGACCGGATTGCCAAATTACAGCGGAATAAGTCTGTTGATCACAGCCAATAAGATATATGGCAAGATAATAAGTCGGAGATTTAATATAATTAATGAGCATACTGGAGGAACAGTGCGGTTTTAGAAAGGGTCCCTCATGTCCCGACTGTATATTTATAGTGGAACAAGTAGAGACGAGAGTTTAATTTGCCGACATATGAACTGTTTACAGGCTCAAGCCTTCGACAATGTGTCGCGAAAGTAACTATGAGAGAATGCATAAGAAGGATTCCCAGCCCACCTAATAGGGGCAATGCAAAACCTTTACTTCGGCACTAAAATATGCATTGATAAAGGATCTCAAGGAAGTAATAAAATTATGTAAATAATTCAAGGAGTCAGACAAGACTGCCCACTTCCACCAGCATTATTTAGTGTATACGTATAGAAGAGATTGCCCGCCAATGGCAATGGAAATTAAAAACGCATTTTAAAATAAATAACAAATCTCTAAATACCATATTGTTTAGAGACGACCAAGGCGTTTTTAACAACTCGGAAGATGAGTTACATATTACAGCACACAAACTAAACGAACAGGCAACTAAATATAATATGCAAACCTCTACTCGTAAAACAAAATAAATGGGCTTTGAAGAAACAAACAACATTAGAAGTAAAATTGTGATTAATAACGAACCAATAGAACATTCACACAATTTTACCTATTTAGGCTTCAAAGTGTTGTACTGCCAGAAAACTGACACAAACCGAAACCTAAATAGATTTTAAAACATTTGTGGGACAATGAAAAGAATATTAAAAAAGCAAGAAGAAGAATATTAAAAATCACTCAACAGCAAAAAACTCTGGCACAGCAACTTAAGTTCTACAAATCAATGGCAGTACCTACGCCAACTTATGCATGCGAAAACTGGAAAACGAATTACGTTCAGTAGCGGGTTACAATATCTTAGGTAGACAACTAGTAGTGCTACAGAATGGCGCAGACTTTCCCGTATTAGTTTTCTATTTCCTTTAGTCTCGGTTAGCAATTCGCCATATATTATTGCCTGCTGCCATCAATCGCCGCCCAAAATACATGTTTTTGAGAATTTCCTAATATTTCCGTTTCTTAATTGTAGAGCGGAAATATTTTAAGATTATTAAAGAACAGTAAAACCTTGTCCTAAATGGAAATTTTCTTTGAAAAATTTGGAACGGTTTTTAAAAAACTGGCATTTAAGCGCTACAGTACATTTGAAATTTGGTCTTTTTCCCAGAAAATTTTTGAGTTTTCGAAAAACTTAATTTGAAGTAATTTTAAGTACATTAACTTACAAAGTGTTTACAAATTGCTGGAAATGTGCATATCAACGGCGTGAGAGATATTTCACGCCGTTGCCATTTCATTTCGCCGTTGCTATTTCAAACAATTTACATTTGTGTAATTTTTGGGAAAAAAATGCACCGAAATGAACTTAACGTCATATTAAAGAGTGCAATTACCACTACCCGTTGAAAACTTTTGAAGAAACAATTTGGAGACATTTTTTGAGACAACGGCGTTTGAGCATTTCTGAAAATGCACAATTTTGAGCTAGTTTTCACAGAAAAACGTATGTGGCGTATGAGGGAGAAGTATAATCTGACATATATATATATATATATATATATATATATATATATATATATATATATATATATATATATATAATGACATATTGTAGCGATACCGATTTCCTCATACAAATTAAATACAATAAACTCGACCGTCCCGAGTCCTACTGGGAGAATAAACAGATGGCGACACGCGCGCAACCCCGCTTATCGTGACAGCCACTTGCGCCCCCGGCCCATTACGAAGTTGTTATGAGAGCTGGTGTCAAAAGATTAACTGAGAGGCGCGGACGCAAGAACATCTGCGAAATTTCTAGAACGATAATTCTTTCACCGGACAACGCGCCCCTTGCGCAGGCATGGCCGATGTTCTAGAAGGAATAAGAATAACACTGTACACTCACAGATGGCACAGAGAGCGGAAACTTCCTTCGCTCCTCCCGTCACGATTGGTTGGAAATAGTGCACTGCGCCATTACCTTTGGCCAATAGCGACGCGACCTATTATAAGGAGCTGGAGCACACGAGAAAATGGGTGGGGGTAAAAGCTTACTTGCTACGTTTTTCCGATTTACAAATTTTCATTAGAAGGGGCTTAGCAGTCGGGAGAGAAACTTCTCTGGGGGGGGGACTATTCGTCGGGGAGAGGCGAGAGTGCGTCTCTGACGAACTTATAAAATTTCATTAGGCTGAGGGCAGTTGGGAGAGAAACTTCTCTGGGGGGAGCTATTCGTCGGTCAGAGGCGTATGTGCCTCTGAAGGACTTATAAAATTTCTGCGTTAGCTATCATAAAGGGCTAAGTAGTGTGGGCAGAGAGACTTCTCTGAAGCGGGAATCAGTCGCGGAGAGAGGTGAATGTTTCTCTGAAGGAGTTCTAGACTTTCCGAAGTTGTGTTCGACAATTATCATGAGAATCAGAGAGACGTATGGTTGATTACTACGCTCCTGAGATCGAGAGAATACTGGCCGCTCCGAGTTCTACCAGACACTACCAGACGTCGTTCAACGCCGCCAGACGCCACCGCCCCTTGGTGACGTCACGAGACGACCGCCCAGCTGTCGGCAAGGGAGGCCATCGGCCTCTGCCGCATTTTTGTGAAGGACGCCAGCGCCCCCCTCGACCGCGCCGTGCCCTTCTCGGGCGCACAAAGACCTTTTTCCAGGCAGTATCACTCAAGTGCATTCGCCCCTGTGAAATTTTGTAATGCGGTGCCGCGCTATGGCACATTGACTTGTAAATTTTTTCACCATTGTAATGTTAGTTATAATTCTTCCTAGTTTTAAGCTTTACTCTGAATTCTAACCTTTCATTTTCTTTTCTTTTCACCTAATTTTCTCATTTTTTTATTCAATTTACATATGTAACTTCCCTGGGGCATTTTTTTTCTTGCCCAGGAATTTTTAATAGTAAGTAATTTTTACCAGTGATCAAAGTGTTTGTTTCGTACTGCCATTGTATCTGTTTAACAATTCCTTCCATCACCGACTGAGCTACAACCGGACCGCTAACCGGGCGTTCTCTGACGGTAGTGTTACAATATATATATATATATATATATATATATATATATATATATATATATATAAAAAATTATTGAATTATTGAAAATTTGTGTATCCGTAAACGAACTGTGATTTGTTTGTCTAAGATTCGTAAGAAATAGAAACCCAACCCCCCACCGGCTTCGATGGCTCAGGGTATCGATTGGTCACTGCCGTGTCTCTGAGCGGGATCTCTCCGGGTTTGGGTCCCGACGGTGGCTGGATTATCGACACTAGCTACGCTTTGATTAAAACACGAAGTCCTTGCAAGGTCACGAGCTAAGAAGAGAAGGGAAACTGTCATCCAAGTGGAAGCTTCAATAACAAAAATTTAATTAGTAACGAAGCTCGCGATTTGATGAGTGTGTCCCCCTGTCTTGCCAGCTTGTGATCTTAAAGGACTATCTGTTTTAATCCGAGTATAGATAGCTAGGTCGAATTCATCCGCTGTGTGGAGAATTCTAGCGACCGGCTCCTCTGATCCGTAGTTTTCCGTGGTTTCTCCGATCAACATCAGTCAAATTCTGGAACAGTAGCCTACCAAACGGGCCACGCGCAATCTTTCCTTCCTCTTTCTTCTTCTATCCTCACCCCTTACTTCCACACACTTTCACCTACATATCCTACACTACCGCACATCGGGAGACCAGGTGGGAGCTTAGAGCTTCTCCCGACTGCGACCCGCTGATGGGAGATTCCTGGTTGGGGAAAATACGGCAAGCCGACGGGTAGGTTGTATTTCGCCATCCGGCGCGCTGTACGCTGTTGCAGATGCTGCAAGGGCGCCGCTGTAGCGGAGGAAGATCACTACCACGATAAAATCATGCACTACATCTATGGAACTAATGGCCTTAGCAGTTGACCCGCTCGGATATACTAATCAATACACCAACTCCACTACTGCTAAAACTAGCAACTGGTGGTGATACATCACATTATTTCACGCATTATTTCTAAATTTGATATTTTCGAAAATTCTGAGAGTTCAATGAAAATGAAACATACGCCATTTTTAAACGTTCTTTGGTCAATCCATGAAAAAAAATTAAAGAAAAAAAATGGAGTTATTTTCGAGAAAGCGTTTTTTTATAAATTGCTTTAATTTCAAGTAAAATTGCGCAAAAACTAATCGTCTTAACAAAAAATTTAACGTAGCATTTTTGAAAGATCTGAGATTTTAGAACCGATTTCATTTAGGCCAAAAATATCCATCTTCAGTATTGTACTCTTATAATGATATTTTTTTGCAATTGTCGAAAGTACGGAGTTCGCCAAAAATGGGACCAACACCAGTATTTTACCGTCCTTTGATACATACGAGAAGATTTAAAATCAATAGAACCGTTTTTGAAAATATAATTGTTTAAAAATTGCTTTTATATCACGCAAAAATTTCGAAAACTACTTATATTACAAAAATATCATTACATGACCTTATTTCAAGTTCTGTCTTCAAACAACATATTTCATTAAGTAAAATCTCTGTTTTTCAATGTTGTAGTCGCAGGAAGACGCTAAACAATTGTGAAGTTTTGCAGTTTCCGGAAAATCAGGTATTTTAAAGAAAAATGAGAATTGCACCATACTTTCAAGGGTCCTTTTCACTATTCGGGGACAAAGTGTAATGAAGAATGTATAGCCATTTTTAAGAAATATTTGAAGATGTTGTTGGAGATTTATTAAAATACGCCTAAAAATCAAAATGTCCATTTCAAACTCTCAGAGTTCCGAGTTCATTAAAGCAGTATAAATTTTGGAGAAAGTCGTGTCAACGGTTTAATTGCCAGCGTTGAATACAGATAGGCAGACAGACACAGATCGACAGACCCAGAGACGTTTTGCTGCCCATCGATTTTTTAGTATCAAGGGCCCACAAAAAGGATTCTGATTAGACAGTGTGTTAGAGGAAATAATTTACTACATATAGAAACAAGATTTATCCACTTTTAAAAAGGTCGGCTATAAGAGTTTGTATGTCAATAAATTGCCGATTTTCAGTACACGCTTACAATACTTTTTCTTCTTACGGTGTAAGGCAAGAAAGTAGAAGTAGAGCTCAAAATGGGCCTTACACATTGTAAAGTTCCACAAGGAAATCAGGGGTTCATCACAGCATTTGCTTAATGGATGAGGAAACTAATCTAAAAGCTGATCGAGAACGTGGTCATTGATTCAGAAGCTGAAGTGCATTACTTGTTACAGGCATATTTAGTGTTTTTGAAATTATATAGTCCAAATGTTAATTAATGTATGACATATCATTGTTAAAATAAATTTGATTGACAGTTGCGAGAGGAGATGAATTTCCTAATTTCCCGAATAGATTGAATACCCAGACGTGTAATATAATGATCAATTTTATGAAGTTATTTGCTAAGTTATTTAAAATAATAATAAGGTACAGAATTTCTGGCTGCAAATGTATTAATTCATTGTTTATATTCTTTCGTTTATTTCTGTGTATATTGGTGAAGGTGCGGATGAAGTGGTATCTTTCTGTATTAGTAATAGATCTCAGTCGCTCCGAGTAAACTGCCGAGTAGCGCGCAGATATGTGGAGCGCATAATATGTTGTTCAATTCAAATTGTGTTTTCAATTTTCGTCAATGTGAATTTAAAATTATTTCAAACAAATGTTTGTAACATTTTTGTATACATTTAATCTCTGATGTTATCTATTTATAAGTTGCTTTAAATGATGTTTGTTTTTACTAACTACTTACCACTTGTAGATTATATTACATTTACATTTGTAGATTACGTTATATTTTGAAACTAATTTGTGTATTTCTGACATGTGGTTAGGCGGAAGAGCGGGTCTGATGGTAATCAATAAAGGTATGTTATTATTATTATTATTATTATTATTATTATTATTATTATTATTATTGTCGTTGTTATGAAGCCGTATTCTTCTGTGTTAAGCCTTCTGTTTTTGACCGGACCGGAAGAATTATTGCTTCACTCGTCATTAAAATATAGTGATCCAATGCACGCTCCCTGCATCGTTTGTTTTTGCCTCGCAAACTCGGCAATGAGCATTTCGAATCGAAGTGAAAACGAACGCTACTAGAAGGAGTCACGATTAGCGATCGCGGTCGTGTCGAGACAGGAAAAATGAATTACAATTTGTTGAACTACAAGGGCCTCTCTCTCTCTACTCCATGCACCTTCAAGCTATCCGAACCAGTTACACAGTGAATCTCCGATCGAAAGAGGTTTGGCTAAAACATGTTGCTGACAAGTAACCATAATCTTCCAAGCATCATTATTTCCGCTGACCCTGCAGCTGTCTCAGATGTTACAAAATTGTGGGGTAGTATTTACTGCTGCAGGTATGGAGGGATATAGACTGAAGGTTGCGCCACTAGAGTGAGGCCAAGGTACTAATGATTATTTTTGTTTAACCAACGTCGGAGGTCATGGTCTACTGGTTTCATAATAAACGGTGCGCAGCCTGTTTCAAAAATTTCGTGGGTAAATTCCAATACATGTAGTTGCTCAATGATAGGATTTCGAGAAAAAATGCTACGGAAGGAAAAATACGAACGGAATCTCTCACGGGGGAATTTCACAAGAACGATTTCTAATCGCTCCATTTATCTACAGCTGCCAAGCGAGATTTTTAGTTTGGACAAATAGGTGGAAAACCTTTTCAGCTTTTAAGACTTGACCTCTAGTGCCACAAGTAACTACTCAAATATCAACGTACTGATTTATGCTCATATCGTGTTCTTTGCCAACACGAGTATCTGGGCTGTCATTCGGTGAAAAAGAGAGTGAGTTGAATCATAATAGGGGGTTTTTGCAAGTTGAAAATTTGAAGGACGTAAAACGACAGTTCCGTTGAGAATTCTTCTACGCATGCGCTGGCATCCAGTGACAGGATTTTGATTGACGGGTCCCGTCATTTTCCCTGTTTGGTCGTCTACAACAAATGTGTTCATGCCTTACACTTTACGTTGTTTTTGCCGTCCCCCAAAACATGAGTTCGACACTACTACATAATAAGTATGGAAATAACGAAAAAATAAACATAATACAAATATAATACGGCAGTAATTTGATGGTTAATGTTTACTCACGTTAATTCGAATGTATCAGGAATAATTTGACGCATTTGTTTAGGATTTGGAGGTTATGTGTAAATTGAAGCCGTATTAATTGTCACGAAACATTATTTATCTACAGGGTGCTATAATTGTCGTATATTTCCCATTCCCGATAAAATAAATACGTTATAGTAAAACTGTGGGTTTTCATTGTAAGATTATTTACGAAGCTCTTCTTTTCTTTGGAGATAAAGACATGTAGGAGTGTGTTATACTCGTATATTCGTATGATACAACCAGAGAAATACAGTGGTGTCAAAATTAGGACTTACAGAAAACCTCTGTAAACAAAATATTTATTGAATCATTTTACCGAAGCTCAAACCATAACAACCCCCCAATATTTGTAAGCAAAAGAAAATACCCCTTTGATACGCACAAAAAATCGCACACTTACGTTTAACAAATATAGTACGTCAGGTAGTAACGTGTAGAGCTTTTATTTGCTTTGATTGTTGCCTTCACTCTTAGTGGCAGAGTTCACCAACACTCGTCCTACTCGCGAGGTCAATCAAATTTCATTATATTTAGATGTTTAGTTTACGACAATGTTTAAGATTTTATTTAGTAATAGGCTATATTTTCTATTTTGGTTCTGAAGAACGGACCACACATCACCAATCGGAATCAAAAATGATATTTTTGCTTATGTATGGAAATATGACTGAATTTCAGTAGTCGATCATTTATTTCGTTTCTGTGGAAAAATTTAGTCGATTTATACGATTTGCTTTACTCACGCAAATCTTTTACCGGACGGGTGAATACCCTCATTGCTTACAAATGTATACTGACCTAGCTGAACTTCAACCGCACGATTTGTCAATTCCTCTCTCAACTTTACAATACTAATTTTGAGATCCTTGCTCTTTTTTCGAAAAATAAATTATTTTTCTGGTTCACTGATCAAGATCGGTCTCCAGTTCTTGCTATTTATTGAACACAAGATCTGTCAATTATAGATTTCACTGTTGCCATGTTTTGTGGCCATGAGGTACCTCCTTTCTGCAGACTGAATTTTGGGTCGCGGAGGGTCCATTGCCTGGCCGTCATGATCGCCAGATTACTATTACATGTTTTCCTTTGGAGCTACATCAAGGAGCATGTGAACGCAACGCCATCGGCCGACGCGCTCGAGGTTGTCGCGCATGTACTCATACTACTGCGCTCATAATAGTAGCAATAGATAATTCCTGGATTTTTAAGCGTAGAACGTGTTTTTTGTATAATAATATTCGGTGAAACATAGGCCGCAGCCTATGTATCACCGAAACTTTGTATGCATTTCCAAGACTCAAAGCTCTGTTGAAGACTCTAAAGGTCATATGAGAACAGCGAGTGCATCGCAGTTTTGCCGACCGACTGGTAGGGACGGGCACCATTGCAAACCCGCACGCGTTTCAGAACTGTCGTAATATGCACATCAATTCCATCAATTGACATATTTTCGTTTTTAATTTTTTTGCATTGGAATTTTTTTCTCCAGTAATATTAAAAATATTATCAACGGTTGTAAGCACAATGTTTAACGTTCTTGAAGAAGAGAAATGGTCACGGGGTCATTGCATTACTGTCCAGTAATTAAGCGTTTCTCAGCGAAATGACGTAAGAAACATTTGTTCATGAAACTGAGAAGACGATAGTGTGATTTTTCAACCTGAAATTACTCATCCTTTACCATATGAGTTACTGAAAAAATATGCAGCTCTTAATCTAGCGAGTCAAATTTTTACAATATTTGTTGACATCACTGTTTGTGGTTATCGTAACTCGTGATAAATAAGAACTCAATTTACTGTAGCATCTGTATGTATTTGTAGTTTTGTAAACAACACTAATAGTTTTGTACTCGACACTTCGATATACCATAGTTAATTGTCCACACACCTGTGTCCTGAGTTGTTGCTGAATGTATCATTGATTTTGATTTTATATTGTAGCGTACTATCATTTTTAAGGCTTTGCATAATTCCAGTTTCATAGTACATAAGGAGTATTTCAAATATTTATTTTTATATACTTGTATTGTGGTTATTTTTTATCAGGTCGCCTTTTTCGACGCTCTCTGCGACCCAAAAATACCGAAACTTTAAAATTTGAAAGAAGTGGTTTAATCTCCCGCGCCCCCTCTCTATTCCATTCACAGGACCCTCCTCTTCCTCGGCTGCTGGAGACAGCCTGCAGGCGTCTATCTACCAGTCGCTAGGAAAGTGGAACTAACAAGTTATATGTAGGTCTGTATCGGCTAAGGAAAGCCTTGTTAGGGAGGGTACTCGGACTGGATTTTGGAAGGTGATACATGGCGGTTCTGTCTGTCCCATCGTGCACCAAGTCACAAAATCCTTATTAAATGAGGAATTTAAACCCCCGGCCCATGATGTACGGCGTCTTAGACACAGCTGCCCCAAACCCTTGCGCTTCCTGACGAGCAAGGAATGGAAGGAAGAGAGTTGAAAAGTGATACACGATGGTTGGAGAGTCCCATCATGCCTCGATACACAAGCATCATCTACGCTCAGGTGTCTCTACCGTCGTCGCTATCTCGACTTCTCAGGTCGGTGTTTTTTATCATTATTGTCCATATATCCCAGTCAACATTTTTATTTGTTTATTATCAAAAACGTAAAACTGTATATGACTTATGAGAAGGTTAATGACAGTCCTGTAACAGCTATCAATTCATATCTTTTCTTTTGTATCTTTTCACCTTTCTTAATGACATTGCTTTTCACTTGTCTTTCCCCCTTCCTTTCTCTTAATTCATGTTGTCACATTCTTTGATACCATATCTGTAGTTTCTAAAATATCTTTCCATTCTTTCCATTGTCAAAGTAAATAAAGGGGTCAAAATATTATCGAGTTCATCTTTGCTTTCAAATCCTTCTGGGTCGAAGGTCGAATGTGGAAATTGTAACAGTTTCATTGTTTGCATATAACAAGTATACGTTGCATTTTCTGAATACCGTGTACTGGAAGTTGTAGCTTAGCATTGCACCCACTAATTATCCTGAAGCAAAATTGCATAATGATCAGAACTCGACAATCATCATGTCAATACCTATTCAAGTGTACTTTATAATTCGAATATTACAAAAATATATTTTATTTTTCCTCTCTCTTCTGCCAAAGGAAGAGCTTTAAAAACACAATCACGTAATCAGTTGAAACTACCATTGGAATCCGCACTGTCATGTGAGAAAACAAAGTGAGTCATTGGTGATTCGCACTAAATAATCAACACTGTCATGGAAGTGGCAATTCTTCAAAATAAGAAATGTAATCAACGTAATGAAGTTATACTCTAAAATATGATTCTCCTCCTCCTTCTTCTTCTTATTTCCCTTTTTTCTGGATTTGAATTGATCTTGGGGTTCTCAAAATAACCAAAGGCAACTGTGGTTTGCACTTTAAGTGGAAAGAGAACATGTTTGAATTTTTCTATTCGTCAATTCAGGCTTCATTACTTGTATTTATGGACTTTATTTGCCCTTCCCAATAATAGCTTTCTGAGACGTCTGCAAATGCTTCTCAGTTAGTTTTAATTTCTGTGCGGTCTCTTGTCATTCCTTGGTAGCCAATTCATTTTATGACACCAATTTGATACCACCACTCGAAGGCTTCCCACAGCACGCAATTCATACATGTACTTCAACAGCCAGATAGGGATGGTATTCAACAGACATTTCACAGCTTTCTGATTTTACAGCAATCGAACAGATGCACCCGCCTACGTGGTTGAGGTGGGTCAATTGATGTCACTGCAGTGCCTCTGACTGGGAGGTCCTAGAGTTCCAGTCCAACGGTGTCACAATTTTCGACAATAGCTAGAGAGCTAGGTCGAACTCAGCCGCTGTCTGGAGAAGTCTGGCGGCCGGATTATCTGATCGGTAAATTTCCGTGGTTTCTTCGCACAATACCAGGCGAATGCTGGAGCAGTGCCCTAACAAACGGGTCACGGAACGCGCGCGACCTTTCCTTCCTCTTCCTTCCTCTCCCTCTTCCTCACCACTTACTTGCATACACGAACTTACATGCACTACAGTACCACATGTCAGGAGACCAGTTGGGTACTTGGATCTCACTGGTGGGAGATACTTTGTAGGAGAAAATCCCGTAAGCATTTAATATTTTAATATTTAATCATCGTTTTCTTCGACATTGGACTAATACGAGATATATTTAACTCACGTATGTGTCGAGAAAAGGCTGTACTTTAGTTTAAAGCCATTTTTATCTTTTGAGTTGTGAAGACGAAACGTCGCTGATTATAAACATATGTCCTAGACGCACTGTTCAAATGTCAAGCGAGAATTGAATAAGAGTAGAATGTGACTGTGTGATGTGGAGATGTAGATAGAGTGGAGCGATGAAAGGAGAAACTGCATGTTAAGGCGATTACCTTTTTATCAGAACGAAACATCAGCTCTAGTAATCACCAGCTTGAACGAGTACAGGAATGAGAAGGCAACAGGTATCACACAACAATACGACACAGAGAATATAGACGTCCTAGATTATTATTTACATACACTACAAGTTCGTTTACATACCTCTAGAGGATACTTTGTAGGACACCAATCAAAGTACTTTAATGCATGTTGTAAGATTAATGTCAACACTGAGTGGAAAATATTGATTGATGATATGAAGGAATATCCAATGTTTCGTTTATAAAATACGAATATTACACTAGTATTTAAAAATCGTTATGATTCATAACTGTAATGAATTCGTATGTCACTCGATTTCTATTTACATTAACAGGTGAAAGCTAAATCTTATGCTTATGATTAAAGATAGTATTTATTCCAATAACGAGCGACGTATTGGTGCATAAGCGTTCTCCCCTCACTTCTTACAAGGTTTAGTTTATTGCAGCGATTCAATTTTCTCTCATTAGACTGACACGCAAACTGAATGCGCTGACGTCACGCTCCGATAATCACATCCCGTAGCTCACGCGTTCTGGGGGCAAAAACGGCAGCGCCGCGGGCGGGCGGACGGGCGGCGTCGGAGGCTGTCAGTCCAGCCGCGCGCCGCGGACGGCGCGGCGCTCCAGAAACCGAAAGGGCGGGCGCCGGCGTGCCAAGACGCCCCCGGGGACGCGGATCGCGTGCCGCTCCGCCGGCGCCGCCGCCTCCACCGCCGCTTCCATTGCCTCTGAAGCTGTTGCCTGTCGCAAATGCCTTCTCTGTCTCCGCCTCCGCTTCCATTGCCTCTCTGAAGCTGCTGCCTGTCGCAAATGCCTCCTCCGTCTCCGCCGCTGCTGCCTGT
The DNA here is from genome assembly GCA_038098605.1 of Gryllus longicercus. NCBI lineage: Eukaryota > Metazoa > Arthropoda > Insecta > Orthoptera > Gryllidae > Gryllus > Gryllus longicercus. The sequence continues at coordinate 133,039 of JAZDUA010000760.1, forward strand.
CGCAAATGCCTTCTCTGTCTCCGCCTCCGCTTCCATTGCCTCTTTGAAGCTGCTGCCTGTCGCAAATGCCTCCTCCGTCTCCGCCGCTGCTGCCTGTCGCAAATGCCTCCTCTGTCTCCGCCTCCGCTTCCATTGCCTCTCTGAAGCTACTGCCTGTCGCAAATGCCTCCTCCGTCTCCGCGGCCGTCGACTTTGCGGAGCTACCGCTGATGGTCTCACTTCTGGCGCCGCGTCTCATCCCCGCCTCCTCCTCCTTCTATTCTTTCGTCTGATCCTCTTTCTCATCCTTCTTCTCATTCTTCTTATCCTCACTCTCTCATCTCCTCATCGTCCTTCTCTCATCCACCTCCTCATCCTCCTCTCATCGTCCTCTCATCCTCTTTTTCACATCGTCCTACTCTCATTCTCTGTCTCTCATCCTCCCCGTCTCATACTCTTCCTCTCATCCTTCCCCTCTCATCCTGCCCCTCATCCTCCCCCTCTCTTCCTTCCCTTCTCACCCTTCTTCTCCTCTTCCTTCTCTTCTTCGCCTCTGCATCCTACCCCTCGTCTTCCTTCTCATCACCTCTGTCTCCTCCTTCGTATTCCCCTCCATTTCTTCTTCGTTATAAATCAAACATTTCAATTCATCTTGTCTAGTATCTCATTCAGCTTTCAGAAGAATACGCTCTAATGACAAATTCTAGTTGTCATTTCGGATAATAGATATTGTTGTTCTTAATTTTTTATCTTTCATTATAATAAACCTCTTTTAGTGTTAAACGACTTCACTTTTTACTTTTTGAAGTTCTTATTTCTTCTTCTACTGGTTTTCGCCGCATCTTTCTCTTGGAATATTACCTACTCATGAATAGCCTGCAGCTCTTCCACGAAATTCCGTTTCTTTACTTCGTATTTTTCTCAACATTCTCGTTGCAGGTGTACGCCTTTCGCTGGAAACACAGGAAGAGCAATGTTTATGTCAGAATTTTCTCTTATTTTCTGACATGTAATTCATAGTGTAGCTTTCACTTTTTTTTTTTTGCATTGCACCTTTCACTCTAGTCTTTGAATATCGAAAACTTTAACCGTAATGTTTTCAAAAGAAGTCACTACAGTTACTTGCGTTGTTGTTGTTGTATTAAAATGATGTAGTCGTGCAGTAATAACGAAAACCCTCTTCAGTCTCTTCATGTGGTATACATTCTAACGAAGAAATAGTATCGGCGCACAAACATTGATGTGTTCTTTTTGTTGCCGACCTGTGGGTGGCACCGAATGAAATTTTCAGTAATTTTAAAAGAGATTAACGTTAAGCGGTGATCTTCTCTCACAATGAGCAGCGTTGTTATGTGTACTTCGAAGGTGACAGTATCTAAAGCTACATAAATTACAGACTCCATAATTTTCCAGTGTTATTCCTTTGGTACTGACTGGCGATTTTTGAAGATGAAAACAAAATTCAAAGGAGCATATTACTCGTCTCATGATGTAGCCATCGTTGATTAAAGCGAATTTGAGATGTTTTCACTTGAATGGCTCCCATTGACAAAATCACTAAACCTTATACAACATAAAAATTATACATTAAGTTTCCAAAATAACTTAAAATGTGTACATAATAAATTATGAAAATAAAACAATAACGAATGTGAATTGAACAGTCATTATCCAATTAAAGACAAATATGTTTCGCCAAATACTTTCATTTATTGTATATCATTTTATACCATTACATTGAATTACATCATTTCATGTCTTATCATATGATATTGTATAATGAACACCCCTGAAAGGCAGAAATGCCGAGCAGGTAGAATTAAATTTAAAAAAATGTCTTATCATATCATTAATCACGTTAAGACACGTCAGTTCAGTTCGTCATATCTCATGATATTAAGTCATATCGAATCCATGGCATAATGGCCTTCCATTCCTAGGGTGCACGTTTCACCCCAGCCAATCCATGTGGAATCTATGGAGAACGAAGGGGGTGCTTGCTTCATAGGCTTTCTCGGTATTTTTTTCCATTCCTCTCATTTCACCATTGCTTCATTAATCACATCATTATTTTTATATAATCCTTAGATCATCACTCTTGAACGTCAGTGACCTTAGATGTGAAAGAACCCATAAACTAAATAAAGTATAAAAACATTTTATATGAACTGTATAACCGTTTCATATATTGTAAGAACAATCCGGAAATGAAGTCCTCTTTCTTCAAAGAAAGTTCTTAATTATTAATGAAATGCAATTGATATGAACGAGTAGTGTTTTTGTTTTAGGAAACGTATGTAATTAATTTTTATGAAGATGCACATTTTGTTTTCATGTGCATGAAAACAATATATTAATTTCATATTCGTTTGATATGAATTACAGCCGCAAAATGTAAATACACCGGTAAACATTGTAATACTGCTTCATTTCTTTACAGAATGCTTTTCCTTTTCCTCGAAGAAAATTCACTAAAATATTTGTTTTAATGAAGCTGACATTAAAATATTTATATGAATGTATTGCCAAACATTCTCATGTAATTACATGAATTTACACATGTACACGTTAATCCATTGTGGCAAATAAAGTATTTAAGCGGTTTAAGCCGACGTCTAACGACCACTCCCTAATCCGAGAAAATGGTAGTCCTTGACCTTGAGATCAACCGTGCAGTGGCGTATCGTGAGATCTTTGGCCTTGTGCTACCGTTGACGAATTATCAGGGTTTCCGAGAGCAAGACAAATATCACGGACGTTCAAGCAATGAAATATTATTTTGAGCATTCAGAGGTTCGTCTGTACTGAATCAATCTTACAGTATTGCATCAGATAAAATACATTTTACATTACCCATTAATGCACAGTAAATAGTATATAGATGACTCCTTTCGCCTCTGGAGAATAAAAGTTTAGATTTCCCAAAGTGCCATATACACCATGAGCTTGTCCCCACCTTTGTGTGCGCCACTTCAGAGGTATATGGTCGTTGTCTACCACGCCCCAATAACAAACTAAGCTATTCCAAATGAGCTTATAAATATACTAATATTGCATATATATATATATATATATATATATATATATATATATATACTAATATAGCACTGCAGTGTTCAGTGCTATTTTCTAACGCAGGCATGGCCTTACCACACTCTTGGAACGCGAAAGATCGTCGACAGCTCACGAGAAAGATTGCGAAACCCGTGGAAGGGAAGGGTAATACCGAAGATTGATTGATGTTTCATGGCACGTCAGCTGCTACGGTCCTTAGTTTCGGAAGGATAGTGACTGTTTATTCCGGGTGGAAGCGGTTCTCCTTCCCAATTAGATTGTCAGATCCGTCACAGACCTACACGTCGGATTGCTTGGGGATTTACCCATTGAGGTATCTTCCACCACCGGGGCACCGCTCCCGTCGGGTTAAGCTCTATTCTCCCCATTGGTCTCCCGGCATATGTGAAAGCGTAGTGATGCAAGTATGTGTGTGTGTGTGTCTGAGGGGAGATGGTAGGACAAGGAAAAAAAAAAGATAAATCGCGTGAGGTCCATGGCCCGTTTGTTAGGGTACTGCTCCGGCATTCGGAGAGTATTGATCGAAGAGACAACAGAAAACTACTGTTCAGAGCAGCCGGCCGCGAGCATTCTCCCCCAGAAATCGTTTGAATTCGATTTAGCTATTATCTAAATCCGTCCCCCGTCGGGCCTCTTACCCCAGGGCCTCCCGATCAGAGTCACTGTAGAGTTGGCGGCAATGATGGCTCTGAGCTAAACTGAGCTGGTGGAATACCGAAGAGGCGGGAACGGCGCATTCGGAGGGAAGTTCCCGCAAAGACGCCGCCTGGGATAGTGTTCGGATGTAGTAAACTTCGCTTCCCTGCTGAGTTATTGGTTACTGGTTCTCTGTGCTTGGGCCTACAATGTAGAAAGTAAAATGTATTGGAGAATGTAAATGAGTGGCATGTATTTGTGAACAGATGTTTTCCTTAGTGAACTTTAATAAAACACCCACAAACATTTATCTGAAGATGTATTAAAATCAGTCGTTTTCTCTTCAGCAGCAAACTACTTTTAATAACGAATTGATGTCCGTGTAAATACTTATAAAATAAATAACGTATAGTAATTGTGCATTGATTTAAATAGTTTAAATTTTACATAGTAAAAAGCAGATTGTGGTCAAAGGAGATTCTGTATATTTATGTTAGTTGCTAGAGATTTGATATTCTTTTAAATACGTATTTACAGTATTCATTAATTAGTCTGCGTTTACTTTGTTAATATTTAAAGAAAACTCACTCCACGGATATTCGTACTTTGTTTTGTTTCCGTTCAATAGGCGAACCCCCTCCTTGATAATCTCCTTCGCATTTGCGGAAGGGACATAAAGCGAGCCGACGCTGCCTGCCGGCGCCTCGGCAGTCGCGAGTCTTGGATAGGCCTGTTCTTCAAACAATTTTGTCCGTCGTCTTCTTCTTTTTTACCTTCAGGTATTAGGGCGATGCCTGTTCCGGCCTCTCAGTTCACCTTCTTCTTGTGGCACCTGGATCTCTTCTTCCTCGGGGCTAATATTTCATAACTTCTTTTCGCAACCTTCCATCGGTCAGTCTTTCTACGTGTTCTTTCCATTTCATCCTTTTTTATTTACACAGACGGCGAATACAAAGCTCAGTTTAAATTAACGATAGATGTGTTAGATGAATTAATAGCTAACTTAAATTAAAGCTTAAAACTAATACAATGGTTGAGGTTATCCAATCAGGCTCCTCTAGTCGGGATCTAGTTCGGAGAATTTCTTGAGACAAATGTGAAAGGGAAACCTATTTTGTATTCTGATTCTATGTGATGGGCTTTTCCCGAGTCTGTGAACTGTTAGCGAATGGATTTGTGATATGTTTGAGAAGATGGTACCTAGATATAATGGTTAATAGTTTCTAGGCCGAATTGCAATTGTTTACTGCTGACATCCTAGGGAGCGGTTGAGATAATTCTGAGAAATTGATTTTGTACCATTTTCAGTTTCCTTTGGTGAGTTTTTACTGCATTTAATCAAATTGGGCAATTCATTTCATTCGTTCATTTTTGTCCTTGGTGAATGGCGGTTGCACCCACTGCGCGTGCGCCAGCGCCAGGGCGATCGGGGGCGCGGCAACCAGAGCGGAACGTGTTACGACCGCCCGCGCTGCCGTCGCCGCCGCTGCGGGCGCTGTCGGTCCAGAGGGCGGCGCGGGGGCGGGGAGCGGGGACGGGGACAGGGCGGCGACAGGACACGGGCGATAGGGACTAGGCCACGGAGGGCGAGGAGAGTGGCGGGACGGCGGCGGCGGGGCGGGGCGGGGCGGGGCGGGGCGGGGCGGGGCGGAGCGGGGCGGGGCGGGGCGGGGCGGGGAGGGGCGGGGCGGGGCGCGGCGGGGCCCGCCCTGCCCGTCCTCGCGATCGGTGGCCTTTTGGGCGAGATAGCGTCTCCGATTTCTCTTGTCAGCGGCCGCGCGGATTCCGAAATACTTCGCGCGCGCCATTTTTCGCCTGGCATTTGCAGTTCACCACCGGGCACAGCGGCCGCGCTCACTGGGTGACAGTGGAGGCGCTTGGCAGGGGTTTCAGCAAGCCGATTGCAGGCTCTTTTACAGACACGTTTTCGCTAAGTGAAATATTTGAAAAAGAAATTGATTGTCCGATTGATTTCTTGACATATCAACGCAGAGACAAAACTACAGAAGATACAGTGCGCCAGGAAATTCTCTCCGCACCGAGCTGAATACTTCGTGAGAGGCTACTCTAAAAATTTACATGTTCGTAGCATCCAGATCGCTGGGAAACACGTGAAGGGGACAACACTTGCAGCATCTTTTACGTTTGTGGTGAATATGAAATTTATATTTTCAATTGTTACAAGCTGCATTTCGTGCTACGATAATAATTTCTATTGCTAGCACCAGCAAGGTGCCATGGTAAAGAGACTTTATGGTGCATACAGAAACTTGGGAATTTATTTTCCTATTACAATATGTGCCACCGCAATGCAAATATTTTTCGAAATTAATCTTCTGAAGGTAAGAAATAAGTATTTTTCGTTTTTTGCCAAATTGTTTTGGCAGTCTGCTATGTATTTAGGTATGACGGGTTGCGGTTCATCGATGCTGAGTGGGGGCCAGCGGGCGGGGCGTTGTCGACAGGGCGAGACGGGGGCCAGGGATGGTCGGGGACGGGGAAAGGAGGAGAGGAGCTGGTCTTGGGGAGCGCGCGCGAACGCAAGAAGGCGTGGCGTGGCGGAGAAAAACGGCGTAGGACTGGGCTGGGGGTGATGGGGCGGGACGGGTTAGAATGTGCCAGAACCAGGCGGAGAAGGACGTGGAGGGTGAAGCGTGCATGTAAATAAAGTGACTTCTTTTTTCACAATTCATAGAACTCTTTCCTTTTCCTGAGTTAAATCAATCCAACGCCGGATTACTTTCATCTAATACTAGCTTAAAAATGCTGAATAATAATACAATGACCAATGAAATCAGAATTAATTCGTTGATATAATGTTATGGTTAAGGTTATTGCTTTAAGAGAGCTCGAAGGATGTCTGTGGGATAAGTGGAAGCATTCCTCCACAGTTGCTAATTCTCCATAACAAGAGGTTGTAGCGGGAATAGATTACACGGTCCTTTTCTGTCGGTGTCAGTGGATCTGGATTCCTTACTGATTTACATGGGTTTCTTATGGTTTATTAAGTATTCAGTGGTAAGGAATGTAGAAAACTTATGTAACATTATCTAGATATGCTCGTAACACAATCTACTATTGTCTGGTTCAGGCCCAGCAAAATAAAAAATCACAGTAATAAGACCATTCTGGCAAATAAGAATGCATGTTACATTGGAATGCGGCGTGGACAGAAATACACGTTTTAGAGTTAGAGGACCCTCATTCAAAAAAGGAACAGTGTTTTTAAACGTATCTCCTCAGTCTGTTTGTTCCTCCGCTGCTCATCTGTTCCTCCAATCCCTGCATCCTTCTGTCTGTGAACTAGCCCCTAAACAATTAATTTTTGCCCAAAATTGATATTTCTCAATCGACCTGACCAAAATTGAGGTTCTGCAAATTTAGATAGAATCTCGCGATATTCAGGGGTTATTTACATGAAGTTCCTAAGACATTTTCAAAACAAAAATTGCTTCAATTTAAAAAAAAAATGTTGAAGAGACAATGCGCTTATAATTGTGATATACAATAGATTCGATTTTCAATAAAACCTCTACGTTATCGAAAAGTGCTATTTTTCGAACCTCTACTCTAACTACATTCTTAAAGTTCGATATTTTCTCAATGAAATTGAGTGACAAGGATGTTTGACAAGGATTTCGTTGCAATTAATGCGACAAGTAATCCCATTCTGACTTCAAAATTGTATTAATATTATATTATATGAAAATTGGTTCTACAGAAACAGGGAATGTGTTTATAATCATGAAGAAGGCATAATGAAGGCTAAATTGTTGCGTTTCAAGAATTACTACTCTGAAAATATTTCCAATTTCGTGGGAATTGAAATCAAGAAAACTTACAAATAATATTGGAAACTCTGTACTGTTGGATTACTACAAGCCAGAAAAAGGGACGACTGTCTGACGTTTTGGAAAGGCTCAGAAGCTAAAAAAAGTATCTTGTCAGTATTGATTCTATGGATCTCTGTAAGTAGTGGGGATATAGGTTGGAAATCGGGAGGCTGGTGAAGATGGAGATCACTCATTGAATCAGTATGAGGAGAAAGGGAACAAGTCAAAAATGCAATTTTTATTTTATTTTGTAAAGTTGTTCTTTAAGGCAAAGCAAATGGTACTACGAAGAAAGGAATTATGTTGGAGTGTTTAGTCCATAAATTGCGGAGGAAGTTATCAAGTCACTGATATGTTCCGTTTCTCCTCAGTCCCATAATTTTGGTTTGGAATGTTTGCAATAAGAATCGCGGCCAACCTGTGCACTGTGGCGCTTAAAACTCACATTCACGCATGCGAAGTGGTTATTTAAGGATTCATCTGTTGTAACATATTCTCATGTCCTGGACAGAATAGAAACTAGGCTGTTCTAAAATTATATTTTGGATTAGTAAATACAACCTACACAAAATAGTGTAAAAACTTCCTGAAAGGGGGCATTTTTTCTGGAATGTGATCGAGGCTTTGGCGTATTTAAATAGAAGATAGGTCTGATCGGATATACACTACAAAGGACTACTTGGAAATAATTTGCAACAAATAAAATAATTTTGTTTGAAATGGTGGACAGGTGTTACATTTTTAATTTTGATAAATGGTGGCCAAAATACTAAAATAAAACAATTTTTTCTGTGGAGACGAGAACAACAGAAACGCCTAGAAATAAAAGGCAGTCTTTTATGCCGCTTATCGTTTGAAAGAATTTAGTTTTAGCTCTAATGATCCTGGAGTTGTTGCTGTACGACCGTATATTAATAGATGTGTACATTAATAACCAAATGTCTCTCGTTTCTCTGCAACCAACAGGAGTATATAATGACAACGGCGTGCAAATTAACAAAATTCAAGAATTGGAGGATATAAAAGTTGAAAATGTGCGTGTAATGCAACGAAAAACCTGTGAACTTTGAACAAAAAATAGCTGCATGGAATGGTACTGATGCAGACAATGAAGAAAATTTGTATCGAACAGTCTGTTATGGATTTATCTGAATCATTGTTAACATTAAATTCTCAGAAACTACTATATTTCTGATATAAACTGATGTTAAGTCTCTAATTGGTAGTATTTTTTTAAATTCTGGTAAATGTTGAATTTTGTTCAAAATTACTGACATATTTATTTCACTTGAGAACTCCTTTGAATTAAAGAAATATTTTTTTGTTTGGGTTATTATTAGCTTGATCTACAATCGTTTTTGAAGTTCAAACTAATGTTGTACTGTGTTTTTAGATGTTTATGAATTTATTGATTTTTTACTAGCCTGATGAAAAATCCTCCGGTTTAGTTTGAATAGTCTTTAGTTTTTTCTTAAATCCTATAATACGCTGGTCCTTTTTCTTAACTCTTTACAATTTCTACTTGGAAATAAATTTAGCTAATTGTTTGCTACACAAATATTTATGTCGATGGATAAATTATTGCTTTAAACAAATATAATATTCTTAAATATTATGTAACGTTTATTGAATTGATGATTTCGGTAATCAGTCTCCTTTAAACTCCATTCTGATACTGAGGAGGAAGGAAATATGTCAACAACAATTAAAAGCAAATTTGTATCACATCGAGGACATTTAGCAAATTACACTAAAAACAATTTAGTGAAATCATTGTGAGTTCACACAGAAAAATTGGACAGGATAATATAAAATGTGTGTGTATTATTTAATATTTCCTTCCATCTGAATTGTAGGAAAAATGACTTGTTCCCTTTCTCCTCATCCCGATTCAATTACAAAATACAAATCAGATTCTCTAACATAAATACTGGTTCATACACGTGTGAATTGCTTTCTAGTGTTTCTTGCATATGTAATCCAGTTGATGAGAGGAGTGTCCCTTAGTTTATGGGCCATCAGTGAGTTGTTAAGAGCGTCTCCCTTACATGATGCGGCTAGAAGCACACATCGGCTTCGCTGAAGAGCTTAAAATATTCATTTTGTTCTACAATAGGGCAATTCATTATCGCCGTATATGTGCGAGGCACTTGCGCGAGGCGTGTGTAGCAGGATCTCGCTTTGTGCCGTCAGTGAGTGGTTTGTCCACCACCCGACATCTGCCTGTCGGCTTGTCTGTCAATTCGTGTGTGACCACTGGGGAGACAACATCAATTCGAATCACATTTGTAAACTCTGACACTAACCTATGTTCTATCTGACCTTTATCTCCAAGACGTGGAGATCTCACATCAAGCGAACACGTTCTAGACAGACTGGTGCGACTTCCTTGTCAGAATTGGAAAGGGAGAATGTTAGCGAGCCGTTAGGAAACAGAAGAAAACGTATTATAACCAGAATTGTTTCAATGGTGGTCGAGTGAACTTACTCAACAGGCAGGCGGAGTAATTAGCAAGTTCTCAGTTCGCAACTGAGCTTATGCAATGCAGAATATTTAAATTCCTTTATCTGCGAACAGAAATGTACCCTGAAGCAGACAAGCCTTTTAAGCCAGCTGGCACTCAATTCTCTTGATTTGTGTCATTCTAGTAGGCGATATTACGCTGGAAATAAATCAAGATTAATTAAGATTCAATTAAACAACGACAAATTTCCTCTGAAAACAGTTTTTCACAATCACGTGAATTATGCGTTTTCCTCCTTTAGAGCAAAGGTTGATGTTGTTCTAAAGAAAACATTTGAGATAATTTATTCATCTCTGTGAGTCTAAGAATGTATTAGATTAATAGAAAAAATAATTATGTTTCGCTGTTCTGCCTAATTAAACAAGTTGGTCTAATTGTAGATGCTCCAATTCTGTCATATTGAGACTTTTGCAATATTTTATCACTTATTGGCTTTCGTTTTCAACATAATGATGTACAAGTAGCCACCGTCGAAAAAAAAATGATACACGCTAAAAAGTATAGCTTTTACATAACTTATATAATCTTGTATGCTAACAAAATTCATTCAATATATCAACTGTTAACGTTGGAAATATTAACTATAAACCAACAAACAAAAATATATCTTTTATATTCAATATAAATGAAAAATTCTTTACAAGAAAACGTGAAGTTTGCTGGACACTATATCTGAAGCCCCCCCTCCCCATGCAACCTCGAGGGTGCTCGTCTGGTGGTAATATGAGCAAAATATATTTCCTAGAGAAATATTGTAATAACTTGTATATCATTTTTGTTCCTCTCTTTTGTTCCACTCATCACTCCTGCAAAAACGCATACACCCTACACTCTCTCTCTCTCTCTCTCTCTCTCTCTCTCTTCATCAATGCATCCTAAGCTGTCTTGCACTCGGTCATTTCCAGGCCGGCGTTTTGAATCTCAGTGTACCCTGGTGCAATTTGTAATCAAATTGGTGCCCAGCAGGTTTCAATGAAGTGTCCCCCCTTCAGTTACCTGCCATTGCAGCGTTCGCTGTCGCTTCAGGCTCACCATTCAGCACACCTGTCATCTCTTGATTATGCATTAGCTCGCTTGCAGGTTATGACAGATGAGACCCGAGAAATATTATTTATGTATTTACTTCAAAAACAGTTAAAACTGTGTGTACGGGGAGACGTTAGTTCTATGAACATTATACATTTGCGAATACATACTACAATTACATTATACAATTTTAATAAGACGGTTTTATTTAGCAAATTGTGCTAAATGCAGCTTTGTTCATACATATTAAATTCCCCCAAAGCAAGTTTGATCTCCTGGAATTGAATTTCAAAGAATCACTCCTTCTGTCTTGCAGGATTAAACCTGAGTCCTTTTCCAATCTCACCGTCTCTTCCTCGATCTTCTCACACTTTTCTGTTAAGTGGATTTCATTACATTGCTTGTTTTGGTATCCTTTCTGGTGGCATACGAAGGACATGCTCTCTCCATTTTTCTTTATGGTGGATAGCCTTTTGCGGTTATTAGAGGCGTTCCTAGTTCGTTCCTTATTTCTTCTTTATGGATTTGGTCTTCTCTGCTGCAGACTTTAACCGATCTAAGATATTTCATTTCTGAGGCTTCTAGCTGTTTAAGATCTTAAAAGATAGTGAAAACAGCATTTACCTGTATATGTCAAAGATGGAAGATAATTTGAAGTAATGAACCCTTTACCTATTTTTTCAGTTACTTGCATTTAGCCAAATCTGGCTGGCAAATTATTTCTATTCTTTGCAACATCTTCCAACAATGGAACATTGTTTCATATAAAATTTGTCTTCAAGTAACACCTGTATTTTATTTTTTATTTATTTTCGTTAAAAAGCCGTCAAAACTGTATGTGACGTACGAGGGAGAAGTACAATATACACACGTTTTCTTGAGCTCCAGAATATCTTCCCAACTCTCCTAATACACGTAGTTAAATGGTAAATTAATGTACCAACAAAGCAATCACTTGAAAAGATAGAAATTTTCTCTCCTGAGTTATAGAAAACTTATTTATATCGGTAGATGAACTGCAGATTTTATTTTATAGTATTACTAACGAAATGGCAAACCCACGCCGCCGGCTATACTTGCACCACTAGTAGCGCAAGAATAGCTCTACATACTACAACGTGCGCATAGTGAAGCTACATTTATCTTTATATTTATTTTATTATTTTATCTTTATGTGATAATCAAATGACATATTAGATTGGTATTTTATTCGTTATGAGATATTAAATTATTTTCTGTCTTCTGAAGATAATTTTGAATAGCAATTGTTTCTTTAATAATTGTGTTGGGTATATAATACGTTTTTATCTATCATACATTGATTTAGGATCATTGTATTGAAGAAAAATTGTGCGCTATGCATTTTTCATGGAAAGAAAATACAACAGTTTAGTTGGATTTTATAGTCAATTATTTTTCTTCGAATACCATTAATTTTAATTCAATTTTTCATCTTTATTTTCATCATACAGTGTCTTTCATAAACTTACACGCCCATTTCCAGAATTTGCATATCCAAACAGGTTTCAGAGAATGAAAAATATGACACTGTCTTTGGTCATACATTTTACTAGGTAGCAAGAACTCATGATCCAGATGAAGTGATATTTGAATATTTTCTTGCAACCGCTTGTGCTGAAGCAACGACCTCCCCTCACATACTCAATAATGAGGCTGGACTATAACAGGCGATTTTTTTAAAGAAGTCGATCTCGAAGAACAATAAATTGCAATTAAAAAGATTTGCCTAATCATAGCCATCCCATAAAATGTTTGGGTGAAAATTGAAATTTTAAGTCCGATAAATTTTATACGCTACTTCGTACCATATCCACACAAAGCACCAAACGAGAATTGTAATTCCCAGATTCGAACCAGCAGACAATTGGATGAATGACGTAATCGTGGCGCATGGTTGACAGAGGAGGTGTCGGTTTGACACAGCGGAGGCGAACGGAGAACTGTGACATGAGAGCCTGTTTTGTGTACTGCACGTTTCACATCAGAATGTCAGAGAGTTGAAAGAGAAAGGACAACTTTTGCGGCTCGAAGGCGATCAGTTGACCATCCAATAGACGTGAGGAACGCTGAAGAAAAAAAATCATTACTTTAAAATATATGTGAACATGCACCCCTTCTTATCCATCGGACAATAATCCTAATGAAATAACTCATCAAATCAAATAACAGAATCGTAAATTCAGATGCTCAGTTTTCTTGTCTTTTTTTGGTGAAGTGGAGCTAAAGGAATGAATATGAACCCAAAAATAAGATACCTGGAATGAAAAGTCTCCAGAATTCCCATTCTTGAAACTAGGGCCATGCGGGCCACACCTACTAGCCTTTTCCCCGACTCATTTGTTAATACGTTCATGCAGATATCCTCGTTTTGTTGTAGATATCCTGGTTTGATGCAAATATCCTGGAGCAATATTTTCCCCGAACAAAGGAGAATGTATTTTTAAATGATCTGGTTTTGTTCAGTAATGTCTTCTTGATGCATTTCACACTTGATATTTTCGCCACAAACTAGATTGCTTGGTAGAATTCAGCCGTTGTCTGGAGGAGAATTCTAGCGACCGCCTGTTCTGATCGGTAGTTTTCCGTCTTTTTTTCGATCAATACCATCGAATGCCGGAGCGGTACCCTTGCAAACGGGCCACGGAACGCGTGCCCACCAGACTTTCTTTCTCTTCCTTGCTTATCCTCACCCCTACTTGACCACACACTTACATGTATCAAACTACCACACATGTCGGGAGCTTGTCCCGGCTGGGGAGATGACTTTCTGGGGAGATATCTGGTAAGGGAAAATCCTGCACGCTGACGTGAAGGTCGGCGCCAGATCTCTCCATTCAGCTTGAGATCATCTCTACCTCCCGTAAAAAATGCACTACACTTACGGAACTGAAGGTCATAGCAGTTGACGTGCCAGTAAACGCGAAATAATCAATCAATCAATAAATCAATCCAAACCTGAGAAGCAGTGTACGACACGTAGAGCACGTACTACCTATTTCCATTTGTGTCGTGCATCTGAATGTTAAGTTCCTATTGAGGGCACCTATTGATGAATTGCGAAAGCCCAAATTCCAAATATCAATGAACGTCGTCGAGTTATTTTGGCACCAGTTTTCCGCAGAACATACAGGTTGTCTCCTTTGAAATTATACAAGTACGTCATATTGTAAGCATTTTAATTAACTTATTCGTTTTCAAAACAGTTAAACCTATATGTGAAATTAGACAGAGAGGAAACATGCATTTAGCGAGGCTTTCCTCTATTTCATTAGCTTGGTAGTACAATATCTGCAGCGAAAATGTGATGATCGCAATATTGCATAACAATGTCGTTACAACACAATATTGTGGTATAAGACGTAATCGAAGAGTGTCCGAGTTGATGCTACGGCACCAAATGAGTATAGCGAGTTTTGTAGCTCTGACATCACAAGCTGCTCCTCCACAAGTAAACTTAAATGTTAAAGAGGTGGGAAGGCACTCTCTCTCGGGTGCAAGGTGTTTGGGCGAATAGACAACGAGAAGTGTGCTAGTTGCCGTCTCCTACAAATCCGCCATTAAGCAGATGCCAAATCTAGAGTAAGCGGTAGGAGCAGTACAAATGGAAAGAGTAAATTCAATGGATACCTGTGTCATTTTACATTATGTTACCGACCAATAAAAAATAAATATGATATTTATTCCTTAAAATTGATTTCTGGACGGGTCACCTAAACAGACTTTAAAATGAGATTATTTTAAGTGCCTCAAGAAGCAAATAAAATCTTCCAAATTTTTTCGAATGGAAGAATACATAATGTAGAATGCGGATTGATAGACGGTAGTCTGAATGTAATTGAACGGGCATGAATTGTTGCTACGTAAATGTTCCCAAGGAATTCTGGGGTGTAATAACATTAGAGAAAACGATCTCTTTGGCTCGTGCAATTCGAATCATGGCAGAAAAAAGTAATGTTGATAATTTGCGGTTCTGCAATGTATTCAGCCAAAATTTACTTCTCGAATGACAAAGAATTGAATGTACCAGAAACAAGAATTTTTCTGTAGCCATGTACAAACTCGTCTCTCCTGCAACTACTCATTACTGAATACATAACTAAATGCTAAATACCATTTAAATTATGAAGTCTGTTATATGCTAAAGGTTAGATCAAACTGTCAGGAAGAGTTTTAATGAATGTAGAGGTAAAATACATGTAATATACTTAAATTACACACATCTTAGTTTTTGTATTTACGTATTTATCTTTTCTATCTAACGTCAATAACATGAATACTTCGAAAACTGAATGTTCGTTCATTCCCTTTGACCTTTCTTAAAAATGCTCGCTTTAATTAACTTCAGTCTAATGAAAAGTTGAAACGATTTTGCTAACCCATTTTGTTGCTGTTTTTCATGTTTCATTGAACTCTTTCCAGTGTTGTTTTCTTTCCACTGGATACAGAAATACATGAGAAGAATTGACAGGCACTATTCGCTTTCCCTCTTCTCACCGCCATGATCAAAAGTCATTCCGAAGAACGCAAAAATACAAGAGAGCTTTGACCCGCTGACAATGTCAATGAATCTGATGACAAAGAAACAACGAGAACTTGTAACTAGACGCAGACTCACCACGGCAGAAAGTGGTTTCATCAGGCTATTATGCTTTGCAAATCTCAAGCTCCTATATTATTTCTATACGGAACTCGGACCACGATATTTAGAAATATTCGATTACTTTTCTTGCCCCCTTCATATTCGAGATATCGAGATTCCATTGTCCTGCGTATGAAAAGGAAAGCATGCCCGTGGCTTGACCAGGATGTAGCTATACAGCGGAATGCCTTAGCTCTGACGTCAGCGAACGCCCTTCCACGCGAACAGTGAAATGTTAAGCAGATGCGACCCAGGGGGCTTCAACGGCCTCGCGAATGGCGGGGATCTCGATGCGCGAGTAGAACAGAAGCCCACGTTCCGCCGGCCCTCGCCGCCCGCCGCCCCCGCTCGTGGCGCCGGCGCCCGCGCGGGGCGGGGCGGGGGAGAGGACCTGGCGAGGGCGAGGGCGGGCGTGAGGGCGAGGGCGAGGGCGAGGGCGGCGCTCGGGGGCGGCGGGCGCTCGGTCCGGGGCCGGCCAGTGCTGGCCTAGATATGCGCGGCCGGTGGTGGCGGCGGCGGCGGCGGCGGCGGCGGTGGCAGCGGCGGCGGTGGCAGCGGCGGCGGTGGCAGCGGCGGTCAGAAGCCCGCTGGCCGGCACTCGTTCGCTCGCTCGCCATGGGTCCAGCCGCCTCCGCCGCCTCCTCCTCCTCCGCCGCCACCGCCGCCGCCACCGCCGGCGCCGGCGCCGTCCGACTCGCAGCAGGTGAGGCAGCCCGCGCGCGCCGGGCACGCGGCGGCGCGGCGGTCGGGCGGGCACGCGCCGCACGGGGCTGCCCCGCGGGACGCCCCAGCGCCCGAGCGCCCGCTGCACGCCAAGGGCCCAGCGCCGCCCTGCTAACGAGCGCTTACTGCTGCTGTGTGCGCTGAGAAATAAAGGGCTTAGGGGACCCAGTTGTATAAATGGTTAAGTGTAATTTATATATATATATATATATATAAATTATATATATATATATATATATATATAAATTATATATATATATATATATATATATATATATATATATATATATATATATATATATATATATATATATAAATATATATATCCCCAATGGGCATATCCTTCTCTTTTCATTTCAAGCTTCTCTTTCCGTTTATTTACCATTCAAAATTTATTTTGTTTTTTAGCGAGTTTAAGGCTTCATTTCTTTGTCCAGTGGGGTGCAAATGAAAAGTATATTTGGCACTGTGTAATAAATATAAATGAATGTTAATTGATTATAAATATTGCCCTGGAAGACAATAAGACGGGAAATTAGAGAGAATTAAGTCTATAAGTGAAAGATACTCATAATTGTGATGAATTTATTTAAGTTTGTTCTTTATAATCTTCCATCAAATGAAAGAGTTATTAATATAAGAAATGGATTTGCTCCTGCGACCAGAACTTCCTATTTTTCAGCGACAATGAACGCGAATGCTGGTGAAATGTTTCATTTTATGTTTCTGGATAGTAAAACAGTGTTCCTCTTCCAAATTGAGTGTCATTACGTTAGAACTTACTATAGTTTTTGTTAACATTATTATTACTAATAATGTTAATAATATAATAATAATTCATATTAATAATAATTTACAAATAGCAGCGTTATAAGAGCGGGAAATTATTTCTTTGTGAAAACCAATCAAGATGTGCATCCTGTATCCAGTAGCTAAGACATCTTTCAATTGTATTATAAGCAAGTACTCAAACGTTCTTTTAGAACAAATAACATTAAGAAAACCGTTACATAAAATACATGTTTCTCATACGATCTTCTTTTCTTTTTTCTTCTTTATTTTCCTCCCAATGGGAATTATATTACGCTTTTACGTTTGTGAGAGAGCACATTTCCGTAACACTCACTTCCTGCATCGCAGCTTCGTCACTCGATTGATTTCATAATTTACGACCACTTTCTCAGTTTCAGTTTTCTTTAATGGCCAGTGAGCGGGCGTTTCCTGTTTTGTTTATACTTGCATCCCTCTACTTTTGCATGTATGCTGTTTTTATGAGCTGCTAGTTCCTGTTCTTTTTTCTTTCGATCTGGTGGTCTTGTGAAGGAACTGGGATTGTGAAGTGTCCTAGTGCGAATACCTTTGATGTGACAGTTTCCAGGTCGTTAAACAATATTTATTATAGTGTTTTCGTAAGACTCAATGGATTCCTCAATAATCTTATCTCATCATCAGCAATGTTTCTCTGCACCTTTGAGTTAGTATGGTCAACTACTAATGTCTCGTTCATAGAGTTAGCCTAGCATGTACTTGCTCCTCTATCACGACAATTATAATAGTGGATTATTACTGTTGACTGAAAGTTCACAATGTATTTAAAATTTAGTTTTAAACACGGTTGTGACATGCTTAGCGACAATTTACTGTTATATGAAAAATAGTCACTAAGATTTTTAGACATCCTTTCGATCATTTTTGGAAAACAATATCGTTAATTTTTTGCAATATAACATGCTTCTCATTTTGACCTCCTTTTGTTTTTGAATTTTATTTCATTCTTTTTGTAATTCCAAAAAGTTTTTTCAACGTAATATTTTAAAAAAATCAATGGGACTGCACTTTACATTTAGCCAGGATTCCCTTATTTTGATTTTTAATACAAATAAGGATCGCAATTCTAACTAATATGGTTGTTGCACTTATGATCATAAATACATGCTAATATATTTTACTTGAAAGGGGATAATCATTAAGAAATTTTGTATTACTCTAGCGTTCTATTTAGTAATCTTTGAACATAAAAATCTAATTTGTTGCATGAAATGTTCATTTTGATTAGTAATTTCATACTCTAAATTAGAAATGAAGGGTTAATTATATGCTATTTTCTAATTGGCAACATTTAATTTTTCCTCTGATGTTTTCGTCATTACAAATCTATTATTTGGTTGAGTTGATATTCAGGGCTCGGTGGATTTATAAAGTGTAGTAATACTCGTACATCGACCATACTCCATAAGAGTAAAAATTAAAAGGCATGAGTGCATATATAATTATTTACATTATTCGGCATTGTCACAGTGCTGTGAAGGAACTAAGCAAAAAAAAATTGAGGCAAAAAATCGACTCAGAAAATACAGTTTTTTGAATTTTCACAAGGTTTGCTAGATTGTAATAAGCAGCTTCCTAAGCCATGCCTGGCAAATTGTTATGTATTCAGTTCAAACCCTTCAAAAGATATAATTTGTAATAATTAGATAATATTTGAATTATAAAAACAAAAAAAAAATTGAATGATTTTTCTCCTCTTTTCATTTGGAATGTTGCTGTCATATTTCAAATTTTCACAGATTGATTTTTAATAGATTTCACCGCAAAACTGACACCAGAAACCAGTCAAGAAAATTAACTAGAATTTACTCAGTGATGGTTGAACAATTTTATTTCTTCGTATAACATAGAAATGGTTCAATTCAAAATCATTTTTAGGCGAAGTTTATTTACGTTAATTATTATCTTCTTTATACCTGTGACCTGATGCCATGAGCTGATTGGCGGATCTGACATGCTTGCAGAAAACCTATATATCGTTTCATTTTACTTCAGGAGGAAAAAGAAATGCGAATTTCCGTGTGGTTTCAAAAAGTATCTGAATATTATGCGTACTCTTAGTAAATAAACTCTAAGCTATAAATGCCTGGAAAAATGCCTTGGGATTTCTAAGGACGATTTAGTCGACCTAATAATACAATTAAATGTGTTATCCTCCGGTCCGTACGATCTGTTTGAGAACGGCCGAATGGGTATCACTAGAACATTTATAAGTATAGACTGGTAACTGTCTTACAGTTTATTTTCTTCACTCACTCCTTGATTTTTATTTTCTAATTTATTCTAATAAAACTATATCAGTTCTTCATTGATAATAATTCACGATAACGAAAAATCCTTACATTCATACCTAACAATTTGAAATTAATCTTAAAAATATTAATTACCAAATTGAGGATGAAGATATATTATTAAAAATTAATAATATCTCATAAAATCCATTAGTTTTTAAATGCTTGTGAATTGACTTCATTGTTTCTAAAACTGACGTAGAGGAATTTTTAATCGTGTGTCACGAAACATTTATCAAACAAATCGGAGTTACGGGAACATTACAACACGAGCTCACGAATTCAAGCTCTGAACTTAATTGCCTTCACCAGTCACGCTGCTCTCCGGATAAAATACGAAGGCTTTCGAAGTACCAAGGTACCTCCGGTGAAAGAAGGGAATAGAAATCTTTAGAATAATTATGCTTATTTTATTTACATCATTTCAATCATTACAATTTACTTTGATAAATATGTCTCACTATTACAAGGTATTAATATTAGGTTATAAAAATTATTTTCTTTGCAGCTATGCCTTAATTTGAATTTTAAATTTTTTGTTGTTGAAATTTTGTGAATGTACTGTTACTGCGAATTAAATTTATAGTAAACAGAGCTGCCGCATTAATATCAGTTGTAGTTCATTAGTTATTTGACATGGGCGCCTTTCATTCTTTCAATCAGATTAAATAATGACATTGACTCGATTTTCAATTAGTGTCAGTAGTGATGTAAATCCAAGAGAATTTAATATCATAAACATTAAGAATTAATTATATATTCCTAGTTCACAATTCTGTAAAAAGGTGGCATTACATCAATCTTCAAAATGAAAGGTGAACAAATTGTAAAGTCGGCAAGATGAAGAAATAAATAAGAATCGTGAATGAATAATGGTATGAATGTAGCATTATAACTGGCAACTGATTTATAAGCGCCTTTGTAGGGAACAAAAGCAGTCTTTCCAAACGTTGACGT
The DNA here is from genome assembly GCA_038098605.1 of Gryllus longicercus. NCBI lineage: Eukaryota > Metazoa > Arthropoda > Insecta > Orthoptera > Gryllidae > Gryllus > Gryllus longicercus. Next base: position 153,572 of record JAZDUA010000760.1, read on the forward strand.
CGTGCCAACAACCCACGAAATGCTTTTGTGGTGTATGTTGCTTACGAACGATATCTCCAGTTGCGATTAATGTAATTTATTGTTTCACTGTGATATTGAAATTGATAGCTTAGTCATCACTTTAACAGTATTAACGTTTCAATTATTTGTCAACACTCAATTGGTTTTTGGCCAAAACTCTCCCTTTTCCGGCACACCATTACAATTTTTTCTTACGAAGTAAGGACGAGAAAATAAAAATGAGATCCTGAAGAAAGGTCATGCAAAATCTTTTGAAACAAAGAGTAGTTTTCGTGAAATTTCTGCTTCCAATGAATACAATTTATACAAAAAACATTTTCTCAAAAACCTCTCCAAATTTCTTCTTTGAATTTTTTCCACGTAGACGCTTAAAAGAATAGTGCAAGTCTCAATTTCGACAAATCTTCTGAATTTTCGAAATTTGTGAGTTGGAGTGAGAGACAGTTATATTTTTGTCGGCCCAAGTGAGTACAATAGAGGGACTACGTGTAGCGGTAAAGCTCTCGGCAAGTTAACTCGAAGGACCTCATTCAGCGCGGGGAAGAACATTCTGGCTGGAAAAACCGTTCGCAGGTTCATGTAGTAGTGTATAATATTGCGGAGCCATTCCAAATAATGCGAAAAGGTACGTGCTTTTGTAGACTCACTCACTTTTATATAATTCAGTGCGTTTTGGCGGTTGTGAAATTTGCGTCAATGAAACAGAAAACAATTTTGGAGAATACGCTATCGTTTGTGTATCAAACTACATTTACAGCAACAAAAAATTGGAGGTGTTACTTATCAGCATCCCTATATATAATAAACAAATGTCAGTAACAAATTCCGTATTATTAATTTCCAGAGGAAGGCTTAAGTGAAACCGAATCGGTGCAGGTAGTTAATAAAATAATGAAAAGTAGTGGTGTTATAACATCACATTTTTCCTATTATTTGTAACAGTTATTTTCAATGGGGTATTTAATTGTATATTTGAAGTGAAAACTGCATTGCAAGAGTTTTCCCTTCGAAGAATATTTTTGTGACCGTAACTAACGTAAGGAGAAAGGAGGAATTTCTGCTAGCAAGCACATTTTGTGTATTAGGAATGCAAAAATGTGTTCTCTAGACTGTGCAGCAGTATGCGAGAAATAAAAAACCATGCCTAGTAAAATAAGGATTACGTGGACGGGTCACTGTCACATAATGACAAATCCCATGACTTACGTGACATTTGAAATTGCAGTCCTTGTTTAGGAATGTAACATCTTGATCAGGAACCACTGTTAAACTTCACTGCACTACAACATTTATGAAATAAACAGTTTTACTGATCGAAAAATTATAAATCGTTTTTAAGACCCATAAGAGAAACTACTTTTCACTTTCTCACCCTTACTTTGTAAGAAGAGAAAGATACTAATCATGCTCCGGGAAACGGCGAATTTTCGACAGAAATTTTTTATTACAGGTCTCGGTAATGAAAAGTGTATAAATCTTGTTTCTGTGTATACTAAATTAGTTCCTCTCACACATTGTGTACTCAGAATACATGTTTTGTAGGTCCTTGATATCGACAAATAGATTGACGCTAAAACGTCTATTCGACCGTCCGCCCGCCCGCCCGCCTGTCCGTCTATCTGTGGTGAAAGCTAATGCCTAAACAGTTCAGCGAAATTTCTCCAAAATTGATATTTCCTTATTGATTTACATGAACTGTAGGGCCATTTTGTTTGAAACAAATATTGGTCTTTGAGAGTACTTTACATGAAGTCTCAGCATTTTCATAATTACCTCAAAAATTGATCCAAATTTGTTGATAAAACTTTTTCCTTGAAGAGCATAAAGGACGCGTAAAATAAAGGTGTAGATTTAATTTTCGTTGAAATCCCTGATTTATCGAAAACTGCAAAAGTTTTTTCTGTGCATTCCTACAATTACAATATTGAAGATAGAGATTTCGTTCTTTAGTAGAATCTGTTTATTAAAGAAATATATTCAAATAAGGTCATGGAAAATTTTCCGAAAGTATCAGTAGTTTTCCCGAAAATTTGCGTGAAATATACGTAACTTTTAAATTTCTTAAACATTTTTTTCTCTAAAAACGCTCCAAATTTTTTCTTTTGATTTTTACCTCGCATCTATCAAAAGATGGTAAAACAATTTGTGCTAGTTCCAACTTTCGTATTTTTGAAAATTGCAAATCTTTAACATCGCAAAACTACAAAATTGAATAGAGATTCTTGCCTTAGGCAAAGTCAGTTGTAAAAAATCAGCTCTTTAAAAGAGGTTATGAACAATTTTTTGAAAAAGCGAGTCATTTTCGCGTAAATTGTGCTTGAAATAAATGCAATTTATTAAAAAAGTTTCTCAAAAACCGCTCTAAATTTTTTTTCAATTTTTTCTCGCGGATAGAACAAGGAACGCTTAAAAGAATGGCGCAGCTCTCATTTTCTTTGAACTCTCAGAATTTTTTAAAATAGCAAATTAGAAATAATGCGAGAGTATGTGCTGTTGTAGTACCACCCTTAGGAAATGAAAACCGAGGAACTGCGAGCATATTCAGCGCAACAAGGGGAATTCTAGGTTTACGAAACACATGAAAATTAATAAATAATTATTTTGACAAGTCTTCCAAGAATCAATGTCAACGAGTATGGTAGACACATTGTGGTGATGTGAGATGTTTCAAGGTTACGTGTGGTTACTTATGGGTCGCTTATTACACGAATGGGTGGAATATTACTTGCGGCAGTATGCTTATTTAGCTCCGTTGTTTATTGTTTTCATTGTTATGTAAGTCCTGGAAATAATCGTGGAAATAATTTTGGACGATGAATTAGCAATTTCATTATTCTTAATCAAGTCAGATCGAACGGCGGACTATATTACGTTATTTATTGACATAAAGATATTCTATGAAGGGAAAACTCTATCGATGCAGTTTCCGTTTCAAAAATACTGTTAAACACATCCAAAAAATAAGAAAGTTTAAACAACTAATATTAAAATAACACTCTTGTGAGTCTCTCAAATCAGTCAAACCTCAAATTGTTTAGATGAATTTTACAGTTCATGGCATATTTTTTCGAATGTAGTTATATTCCTACCTGAGATTGGAATAGTATTTTGAGGAAACAAATCCTGCACTTTCAAGTATTTTAGTTTACAGAAAGATGTTCAAATAATAAACAAATCTCATCCACGTAATTCCCACAAATCTCTCTTTGTTGTTCTTAAAATTCTAGTATTGCCTTAACGTTTCATTTACGAACCAGTAGTTTTTTGTCAAAATCTGTCTTACTAAAGGGTGTAAACATATTTTCAAGCAAAATTCCAGATATACGAGTATTATATGAACGTTATTTTATAACACATTGCCGGATGGATTAAAACAATTAAAATCGTTACAGTTTAAAACGTCGAGTGAAACATTTTCTCCTGCATTACTATTAATATACAATTAAATACTGTATTGCGCGTAAAAAACTAAAACGAATATTAATAGTGACATTAATCCGTACTTATCATTTGTCGAGTATAATTATAAAAGTCTAAATATGCACGTAAAAAGTATTGTACCTCAGCTTCTGAGTCTAATACGAATATCTATCTATCTATCTATCTTTGTTTTATTTTTATTTATTTATTTTTTTTACGAGGGGAACTGTGGAAATCTTCAAAAGACGATGAGGAGCCCGCACTCCCCAACAGTGTGAGATTTTTACCCACTGGAACCACAAACCCTTTGTGTTCCTGGCGTTATCCACCCTGGAACCGCAGTTATGCATTACTTCAGGATGGTGCCAGCTGTATTACTTCGAGGTGTTATTCAGTTTCATCTATGACTGGTTTCTTTCGTCTTCTTCCTTCTTCTTGAGAATGGCGGTGATATATTTCTCTATTGCTGTCCACTTCGCCTTGTTACAGATCATAAGTGTGACCATGTTTTCTGGTGAGACATTACACCCGACCTCCCATATCATGCGATGCCTTAGCGTGTCCCATCTCGGGCAATGGAACAGCGTATGTTCGGCGTCGTCTACTTCATGGCTGCAGTAGAAGCATACCGCGTCTTCTGTCTTGCCGAATCTTTTAAGGTAGGCCTTAAAACATCCATGCCCTGTGAATGCCTGAGTTAAGTGGTATGTCATGGACCCGTGTTTGCGGCTTATCCATTTGGATATATTCGGGATGAGCCTATGAGTCCATCTGCCGGTATCCTCTCTGTCCCAACGTTTCTGCCAGCGGTGCATCACGTTTTCTTTCGCTTTTTTAATTGCGCTATCCTTATCTTGTTGCATTCGCCTTCCGTTGCCTTCTTGCTCATGGGAGTAGTTGTAAACTTCTTTCCTTTCTAGAGCAAGCAGGTCAATAGGAGGGACGTTCGCCAGCAGAAGAACAGCACTTCCGGATACAGTTCTATACGCCGATGTTATGCGTAGAGCTCCTTTCCTCTGGACAGACTGCATTTTCCTTCTCAGATTATTGTTTTGAAGAGCTTCTGCCCAGATCGGTGCTGCATAGAGCATTTTCGAGTGCATCACACTCATTAAAATTCGTCTCGTCTTGTCGCTGGGGCCCCTGGTGTTCGGCATCAATCTGGAAAGCGTTGCTGCTATTTTTAGGGCTTTTTCCGTCGTCTCACTAATGTGTGGTCCAAAACTTAGCTTCCTGTCAATTTCCATTCCTAGGTAGCGAAGGCTCTTGCCGCATTGTATTTTTTCCTTGCCTATTAGGAATGTTGGGTTGAAGTAGGAACGTCTTTCGGTGATAAGCAATGCTTCCGTTTTATGGGCTGCCACTTCCAGCCCTTTGGACATTAGCCATTTCATCACTCTTCTCAGGGTGTCGTTTACGATGACCTCTAGTAGGGCCGATGTTTCCGCCGTTGCCACTATTATTGCATCGTCTGCGAACCCTACTATTGAGACATTTTGCGGGAGTTTTATGCCCAGTAGACTGTCGTACATAATATTCCATAAGACAGGACCAAGTTTTGAACCTTGAGGGACACCACAGGTCATCTCAATTTCCATAGGTTCTCCTGCACCTTCGTAAATTGTCTTTCGGTCGCTTATGTTAGGTAGCTCCGTATCATACTGATGAGGTACTCTGGGGTGTTCTTCTCTATCAGAGCCTTGATAATCTCCTCCCATTTGGCCGAGTTAAAGGCGTTCCTGATGTCGAGCGTTACGAGGGCACAGAATTATTTTTTTGCTCCCTCTTTGGCTTCTCTTGCCTTTTCTACGACTGTTTTGATAGCGTCGACTGTCGATTTTCGGAAGCCATATTGCATTTCCGACAGACCGTGTGTTTCCTCTAGCCATGTCTGTAGTCTTTGCAGAATCAGGCCCTCAAATACCTTTCCCATCGTGTCTAGTAGACAGATTGGTCTGTAAGATGTGGGCTCGTGTTGTGGTTTGCTGCCTTTTAAGAAGAGAGCAAGTTTCTGCTTTTTCCATACACTCGGAAAAACGTTTTCCTTCAAGTATCTATTATAAGCTTTCAGAAGAAGTTGGGGATGGACCTTTGCCACTGTCTTCAGAATTTCATTGTGTACCCCGTCGAGTCCTGGGGCCTTTTTGTTCTTAAGAGTACTGCATACTTTCTGTAGCTCTTCTGGGGAAAACATTTGGTCTTCTGTAATTTTGCAGGGCTGGCATTGTTCAATCGATGGTTTCTGATGCGATGGAAACAAATTCTTTATGATTTGGATTACCCATGTAGGATCATCCAATCCGGGTGATTTCCGCCTGCAATTTAGTTTTTTTGTCACAATTTGGTATGGTTTGCCCCATGGGTCGTTGTCTATTTCCTTTAGTAGCTCCGTCCAGCAGAGGTTTTTACTATTGTTGATGGCGTGTTTTAGTTCCTGTCTGCATTGTCGAAGAGCCTCTCTTAATGTCTGCGATCCTTTGGAGCGCGTGTACTGACGTCTCGTTTTTTTACATTTTTCTCTCAGTTCTGAGATTTCGTCCGTCCACCAGTACATTGGCTTCCGAGTGGGGTTGGTATTTGATCTCTTTGGCATAGATCTATCTATCTACCTATCTATCTATCTATCTATCTATCTATCTATCTATCTATCTATCTATCTATCTATCTATCTATCTATTTAGCGGTTTTTTACAGCCTTGGCCGTTTTCCGCATCCCAATTTCCATGCCTCTTTATCCCATATATCGTTTTCTTCCATTTCTCTTTTTTCCATGGCTTCAGTTATTGCCATGTTCCATGTTCTTCTCGGTCTTCCCCTGTATCTTCTTCGATTTGGTATCCACTCCCGAACTTTTTGAGGAAGTCTATCCGATTTCAACCTTCTCATATGTCCATACCATTTTAGTTGTCTCAATTCGATTGTATCGTTCAAGGTTGTTTGCACTTTCATTGTATTTCTTATTTCATCATTTCTTATTTTATCTAACAGAGAAAGTTTACAACATCTTCGCCAGAACATCATTTCTGTTGATTGAAATTTGTCTTTCAATTTTTTTGATAGTGTCCAGACTTCTGCCCCATAGAGTGTGGTACTCTCTATGAACGAACTATATATGCGTTTCTTTGTTTTCATTGAAATAATTGAGTTCCATAGCACTGGGTTCAACTGCCTTGTGGCTATTTTTCCTCTTATATTTTTATTTTTCACATCCTGTTCGTCTTTACCATCTGCTGTTAGTGTGACTCCCAAATACTTATATTGTGTTTTACCTTTAATTATTCCTATACTAGTCTCTAAATCATGGAGCATACCTCCCACCACCATATATTCAGTTTTGTGTAAATTTATTTCCATCCCCCATTTTTCATACTCTTCTACTAATTTTCTGAACATATAAGTTATATCGTCTTCATCCTCAGCCATTATCACCTGGTCATCTGCAAATAGTAGACTAAACAATGTTTCATCACCTATTTTCACACCCATGCTTCTGCACTTTCTTTTCCATTCTTTTAGGGCTTTATCAATGTATATCTTAAACAGGGTTGGAGATATACAGCAGCCTTGCCGTAATTCTTTATTTACTGGGAAGTAGTCTGATAGACATTTTCCCACTTTTACTTGACTTTTGTTATCTTTATAAAGTTGTTTGACTGATTTATGTATGTTGTTGATATTCCTTTTTCTTCCATTGCCCCCATACTTCTTTTACTGGTACATTATCATAAGCCTTTTTGAGGTCCATGAAAATTATGTGAAGTTCTCTTCCTCGCTCAATTGTTTTTTCCATCAGTTGTTTGAGACAGAAAATATTGTCAATACACGATCTTCCTGGTCTAAAACCACTTTGCTCTTCTGAGTCTGATGTTTGCATTTCAATTCTATTCTTTAGCACTCGTCCATACAGTCTAACCAAAGATGAAGTCACACTTATCCCTCTATAATTATTACAATATTTTTTACAACTTTTTTGTAAATTGAATTTATGTAGGCTAATTTCCATATTTCAGGTATTTTACCTCCTTTTAAAATGCCATTGAATATTTCAGTAATTAATTCCAAACCTACGATAGGATAATGTTTAACCAGTTCTATGGATATACCTCCAGGCCTAGGTGCTTTATTATTTTTCATGTTTCTTAACGCTTTTTTTAACTCTTCCAAAGTCACATCTGGTATGATGGAATTTACGTGCAGTGGTTCATAATTTATTCCCTGAAATTTAGCTCTATTTTCTGTCAAAAGATTTTCATAGTATTTTTGCCATTTTTCAATACCAATTGGGTCTACTAAATGCCATTCTTGAGTTGAATTCAATTTCATGGAATGTAACATTTTCCATGCCTCTCTAGATTTGGTGTTACCAATGCACTTGTCTAATCTGTCACATTTTTGTTCCCAGAATACATTTTTTGCCTTCTTCACTTCTTTCTTGACCAAATATTTCATTCTGTTGTATTCACTTCTGTCTTCTAAATCCTTTGTGGAAAGCCATCTCAAATATAACTTTTTCTTTTCTTCGACCAGGTTCTTTATATCTTCAGTCCACCACAAGTCTTTTTGTTTATATTCACATTTTCCCTCCTCTCCCAAAGCTTCTTTAGCGGCTTCATGAGTGCATTTTTCTAAAAATTGGTATTTTTCTTCAGTACTTCCTATTGGGATGTACTTTAATTTTTCTGCCATGCGCAATTTGTACAAAAATGCAATAGAATCATCTTGAAGGCTCTCAATATTGTATTTCGGCCACATCTGACTCTCTATTTTTCCACCTTTTGTACTTGGTTTTGTGTTTCCGTAACTTTTAAAGTACGGTTTATACATAAGGTAAGCTTTTCCTTTTAGTAGGTAGTGATCTGATCCACAGGAAGCACCTCTTTGAACCCGAACATCGCTCCACTTTATTGATGACTGTTGTTTAGTAATTATGTAGTCAATTATTGATTGCAATTTTCTAGTGGGTTGGGTCCACGTGAATTTATGTATTTCTTTATCTGGAAAATAGCCATTCAATATTTTAAGGTCATACAGTTCACATGTCTCTATAAGTCTTTCTCCGTTGTCATTTAATACATTTTCACCATATCGCCCCACAACATTATGCGCCATTCGTTTTCCAACTCTGCCATTAAAATCACCTAGAAGCACCACTTCTTTGCGATTTCCAATAGAATCCAGCAGCATAGTCAGTTTCTCTAAAAATATATCTTTTTCTACAACACTTGCATCGTCTGTTGGAGCATAAATTCCTATAATTAAAACATTGCGTCCTCTTAGTACAAGTTCGAGACATGCTATTCTCTCATCAATTGCTACCCAGCTTTGAATATTTTTCTCCAATCTTTTATGTACAGCTACAGACACTCCTGCTCTTGCTCGCTTTTCTTTTCCCACTCCGCTAAAAAAGTGAACATAATTTTCTTTCCTTTCATTTCCATTTCCCTTCTTTTTTGTTTCACTCAACACTATTATATCTATGTTAAACTCCTCTATTGCGTTTAAAACTTCATTTACTTTAGTGCTTAAACCTTGAACATTCCAGCATCCAAAATTCATAGACCATTTTCTTTGCCTTTGTCGACGTCGTGAGTTAATCCGAGGCTCATTTCCATTGGGAGTTTGAGCGGCTTTTTTTTATTCTCCGAGTATGGGGGTGCTGGCCCCATGCCTCAACCCCCTTCCAGGAGGACCGGGTAATTTTCTTAGGCGTAGGGATGTAGCGACCCCATCGCCCTGCACGCCCTTACCGGTGGGTGGGGAATGCAGCAATTAGCCTGGTTTCTCCTACCTACAAAGGAGTGGCTGACCGCTGTCCATAACTGTAAGATATCCTTCTTACCTAAAATCCTTTCCCGAACCCCGGGAGCCAATGGGTGGATTGAGTAGCTCGGAGGCTTCCGTTTTCTAACCTTAGGTGTATCCTTACCATTCCCTTTTTCCTGTTCAGAAGCAGAAGTGCTTCAAATAGGGGTAGATTGAGCTCCGGAGTCTTGGAAGACACTCAATCTAAGGGAAGAAAACCCTAATATGAATAAAAATGTTAAAAGGAATGAAATTCTTGGTTTACCATTGATTGTCTGACATATGTGCCACTGAACATTATATTCTGCATTATTTATCTGCGAGTATTCTATCTAACAATAATGTATTTTACATCTACGGGTGCGCGAATCTCCAAAACTATAGAATATTTTTGTAAAAATTTACATTTAAGCTACCCGTGGATCCGGGGGTTGTGGTGAGATTATAGACACTTCTGTTTTAGGGAGGAATTGAATTGTGGAAGGGATCGAGATTATTAGACGGGTCTGTAGTGTAGTATACTCATTTTTATTTATTAATAGGAAAGTGGTGCTATTTACTTGCATGTTTACAGTTTTGCCTGGTGCTCGCGAAGTTTGGCCTGTGAGTTGTTAAGAATCACGCTAATGGAGATCCCTGGCATAGCTCGCACATTCCGGATAACTGCCTCGGCGACGATGAAATGGCGTAAGATTATTTCAACACCGTCTGAGGTCAGGTTACGGAGTGCTGCGTTATTTTCCTACGTCATTCGTCCAGCCACATTTAACAACTATCCTCACTACTATATGCTGTTGTAGACGACTGACCCTAGAGGTAGATAGGCTCAGACAGGTTGATATTTTGACTTTTTTTAGTCGTCTTTGTTTTGCTAGGTGGAGCGATATTTCAGTGATTATTAGGATTCCTTCTTTGTTGTGAATAATAATATAATTTAAAACGTTTTTATCAGTACCCAATAAGTGGTTGATGGCGGTTAATATATTTATACGCAATGAAATTACGAACGTTCCTTAATGCCATTTTTTCTGTGAGGTTTGGGAGAGTCGGTAGCCTTATCTAAACATGTCTTCTCATAAACAATTGTGTTGTCTAATCATATCATTAAATTATTAACAGTCGCATAGCAAAAGGGGGATAACAACAGACTACAGCGTGGTTTTCTTCTTTTTCTCTGTCAATGTTTAGATAACAAGTTGTTGTTTCATCAATTAGGACTTTTGTTTTTAGAATTTTTCTTAACTCTAAGTGATAGTTTCATCTGCCAGCTCTTATCTGATTTTTACAAAAAAATTGAAACTGTCAGAAGTCGTAATAACTTGCTTACGCCGTACTCGTGCAATCAGGCCTGGGTAAAAACACGTTAAAATTTTATTTTAATACCTGTTATTGTAGAAAACAATTGTGCATTCAGAACAACATAATGAATGTTGAACTATTTCTTTCGCAATTTACATCTCATCGACCAAAATTTATCTTCTAGATGCATGAAGTAATCTGACATTAATATTATTGTGATTATTTAAAACAAATTAATGGGAAGAAACGCTCTACAGTCTGCAGGGGAATAATATGACAGTAATTACACCTATTATGTGTGTTCAAAAATGCTTAAAGGTTTGTCTCAGTCATCTGGGCACGTAATTCCGGTTTGATACATGATTTATGTTGTATTGTATGCCAGCTAAGTATACAGATAATTTATGTTTATCTGTCATGTTTTATTGAGAACAGGCTTGCGACATCCGCATTGTTCAGTCCATGCTATTTTCCGTGACTGTGCATTATATTTTTAATTAGCCATCACTTGAAAATCATTCCCTAATTATCACCATAGGTTAGCTTGTCTCAACTTTCTCTGCCTTCTTGTAATCTCTTCAGATTTTGGGACACTCGACCTACAAGACACATCACAATGTCATACATTGTAATCGGACTACTTCTATCACCGCTATATCCATGTTCCACCGAACTCCATGTTTTACAATATACCCACCCTGTTACTTTCTCTTCACAATTCAACGAAGTCACTTTTTCCGTTCCCCTCGGCCTATTTGTCTTTGACCCTGTCCCTCTCTGTTTCGAAGAAACGCGCTTGAATCTTGTTTATTTGTCTCATGATCTGATAAAATTGTTTGGATTCTCCTTAATATTTCAGGTGCAAAAGAATTATAACACGCAGTGAGCCAGCGTTCATCGTTTCTATCCCAGGCAATATTTATGGCATTGCGAAACTTTTGGAAAGTTACATCCATTTAAAATGCAGTAAAGTATTTCCACCGGCAACACTGTTTTCTAATAGAAATTTTAAAAGAATTTCTAATTTAAAATATTTAATTTAATATTTAATTTCTCCAATTGTTTTTGAATAAAAAGTTGAACTGTTGTATTATTCTTATTTATCCTGTAGCACTCATGGAAATCTAATTGTAGATTTTTAAAATTTTCTAGTTCCTCTGGGATCGAGAGCACAGTGCTGTCTTGTGTGTCTTTGAACAATTAATAATTTCCTTCTTTCAACCACATGTACTGTTTATGCTGATTATAGAGATCTTGTGTAATAACTATTTCTTTGAACAGCTCATGTTTTAATACGAGTTAGGGAGTTCAAACACCATTCACCCACCCAGGTGGACCATTCTAAAGTCTCCCACGCTTGCCTATTTCCCGCCTTCCCCCCGCCCTCGCCCCGTCCTTTGGAGAGTGGGTCGCCGCAATGGCGGCCCAGTTGCTCCATCGGCAGAGCGGGTCGCGCCCGCGCCCGCGCCCGGATTCCGCCGTCTGACCAAATTCCCCGGCGTGGGTTGCGTTGCGCAGCGTACGCGTGGGCGGCGGCGCTGCTGCTGCTGTGCGCGCTGCAGCTGGGCGGCCCGGGCGCAGGCGCGGGCGTGGGCGTGGACGCGCAGCTGCACCTGCAGCAGCTGCTGCACCCGCACCAGCTACTGCACCCGCTGCCGGCGCCGCGCGACCCCTACCACTGGCTGCACGTGCCGCGCCACCCACCGCTGCACCCGACGCTGCCGGCCGTCGCGCCCTCCCCGCACGCCACGGGCTTCTCGTGCGTGGGCCGCGCCGCCGGCCTGCACCCCGACCTCGCCGCCAGCTGCCAGGTGGGCCGCACGCTACTGCTGCCGATGGGCCTTGTGTGGGCGGCGTCGTGGCTTGGGTGGAAAATTCAGGCCAAGACGACGATCCATTATTTTAATTAATTTTCAATTAATTAATTAGTTATTAATTAATTAGTTATTAATTAATTGATTAGTTTTTTATTTCCTTATTTATTTACTTTTATATTTACTTCCTTATTTACTTTTTTAAATTTATTTACTTATTTATTTATTTATTTATAGAATCTACTCTTTTCCATGATACCATGGGTTCAGAGAAACTGACACACTTTTTCGTATTAACTTGAATTATCCATATAACTATTAGTTATACCCCCAACAAATCATATACGGTATTTTTCGTTATTTGAGGAAGTCCAATGCAATCGGAAAATTTTTTGTTAGCGAAAAAACGAGGTTACTTCGCTGCTTCCAGCCGAGCAATTTAAATACTTGGCATCGTGCCGAGTCAAGCGCTGCGTTGATAGCTAGGCGTGAGTGGCGGGGTGAACAGCAAACGTCTCTTCACGGCACGGCGCGGCGAGGCGAGCCCGTCCTGACAGCTAGGAAAGAGGCGAATCCGCACGACTGGAAGCAGGGACATCCTGTTGTCCCTGGGGTGGGTTTACGACCATTTGAGCAAAGCTGCACTGTTTCTTCCAGAATACAGTGTTTGGATTGCGCGCGCGTCAGTTGCAAAGAAATGGAATTATCTCCAAAATGAAAGAAATGTAATGAAACAGATTACACCATACTTCCTCAAATAACAATAACTCTTTACATGATTTTTTTGCGGAATATTTAAGGGAGGTCTGTGTTCATTAAGGTATTCTTTCATTCCTATATTTAGCATAGAATGATGAAATTTAAATTTATATGGCTCCATATTTAATTTTTTCTAATGTAAACGCAATACAATTATATTATTCAAAGCGAAGATAATGCGAACGAGGAACCATGCGCTTAAGGTTACAAAAACCTGCTACACCCCATTCAGTACTACCGGTTTAGGTGGCTTCAAATGATCAGCAAATGGGCATCAAACGATGTCGCTGCAGTGGCCCCGGCCAGGACGTCCTAGGGTTCTAACAGGCTTTCCGACGCTAGCCATATAGCTAGGTCGATTTCTACCGCTGTCTGGAAGGCAATTCTAGCCGCTGGCTGCTCTGATCGATTGTTTTCCGTGGTATTTTCGTTCAACAACAGGCGAATGACGGAGCTGTACCCCAACGAACGGGCGACGGACCGCGTGTGATCTTTCCTTCCTCTTCCTTTTCCTATCCTCACTCCTTACTTACACGCATTCACGTCAGCGAATGTGTGTAAGTAATGGGTGATGTACTACATAAAATGCACTACATTATCACACATGCCGGGAGACAGGCCGGGAGCTTAGAGCTTGTCTCAGCTGGGGCGGGGCCCCGCTGGTGGGAGATACCTCGTTAGGGAAAATTTCGCAATCCGAAGTCGCTGGATCGGCGCTGGATCTTCCCATTCTGCGGAGAAGATCACAGCCACCTCCCTCGACAAAAACATTCAAATCACTTACGAGACTAATGATCTTACCGGTTGATGCGCCCGGTAACGCTAATCAATCAATGAAACAATGTATTCAGAACGGAAATTTTTGCACTGCAGAGCAACAGTGAATCTCTGAATACATTATCATTGTCTGCATTAACGATTTGTTCTGGACTAGAACTATACAATTGCATTTGGCTTCACTAGAGTTAGGTGACGAGTGCATATGAAATGCTACTTGAGTGAGGGTTCGGATAGAACGAGCATAAGACAAGTTCATGATGTCCAAAGCAATGTTCCAAACTGGTGACGAAAAACTCTACTATCACCATAGAATAATAAACTAATGAAACGTCTCAAAAGTGGAAGGCAAACTGTCCATTTAAAGTTTTTATTCTCGATTTCAGGCAATCAAAAAATAACACAAAAGGGGAAAATCACATAATTATGTTTCGACATTCACATCCAATCAGTTTGTAAAATCACATACTTTTCTTCTGCAGATTTGCAAACCTCCTCGGTGTGCTCCAAACAACTACTAAACAATTAATTTAGTATGGAAAACATACACAAAAAGCACATAAATGAAATGAACAGTAAAAATAACAAAATTTATCTTTTAGATGAAAAAAGGTAAATTACATAAGTCACATAAGATCATTCGAGATTTTGATCTATATCATTAAAAAATTGTGGTGCTACAACATCGCATACTTTCTTGCAATATCTGAAGCGGCTACGCAATATTATAGTACTATATTCACCTAAAGAAATTTTTTCATCCCACTAAGTTTTTTTCTCCGAGACGAGATTCGAACTCAAGTTCCCTAGAGTTAACACGCCAAGCACATAACACTCACACCCATAGTCGGAAGACTGACCACACCCTCTCCAATGCTTAAAAAAGTTGATCCTCTGTAGTTGTAATTTTCAGATATGTAGAGATTTTCATTTATATTATTTAAATATCTATTTGTAAAGAAGAGATTTTATTAAGACAAAAATATTATCAATATTGTAGTTTTGGAATGTTCATTTTTTTTTGCAATTTACAAAAGTACGGAGAGTTCCCTGAAAATGGGACCTGCCCCATTTCTGAACGTCATTTGCTCTATCCGAGGAAAAAATAAAGGAAACTTTGAAGCCTAGTTTTGAAAAAAAGAAATATAAATTGCATTAACGGCAAGCAAAACTTCATACGTTCTGTAGCTTAGTGCGGTAGAATAACGAATTATCCTGGTTGTGGAATGACCTGTGCACAGGAGACCGGTCTGTGGATCGTAAAATCCGATAGATCGATAATCCCCTTAGGCATCACATCATCGCTTCTCGCTTCGTTATTGTAGCTGTCATATTAAGAGCAGCGATAAACCGACTGCCCAGCGAGAGGGCTTTCTACATACTGTTACGGTTTAAGTAGGTCTGGACAGCTTACAAGCGGAAACCTGTGTTCGAAATATGCGTCAAGGAGTTTGCAGGTGCCTTGTCGTGATGGAAGTAACCGTAAAAATATCGCATGATCGATGGTAATTATTATCAATATGACAATACAAATATAATCAATGTTTATATTAGCTAATACATATATGTCCCAAATATTTTTGTGCATAGGGTTTAATTAGATTTTAGTTTAATTTAGTTTATTTTGTGGAAAGATACTAATTCAATATTTAACGTTTATGTTGTATATTTCAACATGATAAGGACAACAACATTTATATGGACCGAATAATATGTCTGTAAAAACTATTTAATGTGTCTTCAATACCCTCCTCGATCGAGTTTTCCCTTTAGTCTCTTGATTCATTGAAGAACTGATAAGACGACCCCCTTACTTTGCTACAGAAGTGTATAGATGCCTTATGTTTCGATAGATAAGACGATAGGTGAATCACAAAAAGGAATCACAGAATACGGGTGGTTGTATGGGTCAGATACAGAAAAAAATTAAATTCTCACATTCATCATCCGAGGCAAATAGTTCCTTAAGTACATTCTCAATTCCTTCATCCTCTAAACTCAATTTCGTTGTTGAGAAGTTCGACATATGGATCCCATTCTGTACTTAGTGAGTCGGTTTTCTCTTCGTCAACAGTATTCCATAAAAAATTGTCTTCATTGTCATTCATAGTATTAGAAATCGCACACTGTTTGAACACATGACACAACCTACAACGAAACTTGTTACTGATAGTGCACGCGAGTACGAATTTAGGCGCTTGTCAGACAAAATCGTAACTCTTCTGGAGAAGTCTTTTCCTTTAACGCAATAGTACAATGCCCGAATGCCCCAATAAATACAAATATTTACCAGAAGACAGTGTTGTTGCGCTGCCAGAATGATGACCGCTGCTCTAAACTAAAATAATAGGCCATTGAGAGTTCGGGGTCGTCTTGTAGAGCAGATATATGCTAAAACTGTAAAACCTTGACGAACATGTATACGTCGTCTTATCTGAAGGTCGTCTGATCTGCAGAAATACACAGTATTTCTGCTCCCTTCCTTCGTCACAGTTTTCACTGTTTGTGACGTTAAATAAATAACAAATACGGCTAAATTTTTAAGTTAAATATAGGAACATTAGGGCATGTATTTCCTACAAAATGGTTTATAATACAAACTGCAAGTGTCAGGAGGTAATTTTGTTCCGAAAATTCTAAGAATTTATTTTAAGAGTACCCGGAATTAACTCGTTGTGGGAAGAAGTTACAAAGAAGACGTATACGATGAAAGTTGACGTCATCTGTACCAACGTTTTTATGGAATTTGTAAGTGGATTTCCATCACTTATTTATCTGATCTACCGTGAGTCAAGAATTTGACTAATAACTGGACTCGAATTTTATTTATACGAGACAGGTCTGTTGGATAAGTTACTGAAAGCTACTTATCGATTAAATATAAGGATTAATGAAGATGGCTTCAACATGATTTATTTAATTTATGATTAATGATTAATAATTCATTATTTGTTTAAACTCCCCAAAACACTTAATGAGCAGATCATTGATGCCTAGTCTAAATAATAATAAAAATAAAATAATAACAAATCTTGAAATACTATTACAATTAAAGCGCTACGACCGTTTCGCACGAAGTGCTTCGAACGTTCGTCTGAGACAAAACGTCAAATAATTGTATGTTCTATATAGGTTCTAAAAGAGTTTTACAAACAGTGTTATACAAAAGCGTGAGACACGTACTAAAAGTAATCAATGTTATCCACTCTTTCTCTTTATACCTGTAAAATATATGCTACGTACCCCATTTATTTTATTTCATCAAACAAAAAATTCTTTAAAAATAATATTAATAACCACAATAAGAGAATGATGTATCCTTCCCCTGACTCTTCTTGTCTTTCTTTATAATCTTAATAATTCCAGGCACGTCAATTGCTATGGTCATTATTTCCGCTAGTGTGATGAATGATTTTATACGTGGATGTAACGAGACCTATACGTTGGTGCCGACCTGAACGTCGGATTCAAGGGGAGTTCCGCTTCAGATATCTCCCATAGCGGGGCACTTCCCAAACCAGGACAGCTCCTTCGCACTTTTAATCCCCAGGTACAGGGGACCCGGTGACTGAAATTAAAAAAAATACACAAATACACAATATACACAAATATAAAAACAAGTAACTTAATTATCAAATATAAAATAATCGGATAATAAAAATAATTTGTTGGATCCTGACGGACATTCCGCAATATGTTCATCATTTTTCTAAAAATTAAAATGTTTATTCTGGATCTCAACTTCAAACGGCTTGAACAGCATGTTACATCATAATGGCATTCGCTTACGGCGTCGCTTTTTGAGGGAAGTAAATCACCTGAAAATGGATTATAACTTTGTGTTATATTATTATTATTATTATTATTATTATTATTATTATTATTATTATTATTATTATTATTATTATATTTATTATTATTACCCTTACTCGACCTCGAGACAGTTTTCGGATTTATTCTGGGATCTCCGACACCTGAATATTTTCTTTAGTCAATAGGAATGGGGAATAGCCAATACGAGAATGGGGAGTCCATTTACCGTTCGGCTCTAAGGATAGGAATAGGAACAAAATGGGGAGATTGGAAAGGAAGGATGGGGCGGCATAATCTCTTACAGTCAGTATATTTTAAGTACTTGTATATGATGTATCTTATTTGTAGTGAGGAGTGATTTTGTTTAGTTTTGCAATATTGGTGTTAATAATGTTCTAGAGTTTAGAAATTTCACAAAATTCTTATGTAAAGAACACTAATCTCTGAAAAATGCCTAACTAGAAAGCCTAGCTTGGAATATTTTAGAAAAGTTTTTGTTTCATAGTTGAAAGGCGGTATCATTATGAAAAATATGAAAATTATGTAAAACTTAATTTTCTACTTATCACTATTTAATAAATAATGGTAATTGTATTGTATTGGTTGGCGGAATCAAAGAGTTGAAAGTTCATGGGGAAAACATAGTTTGACCCAGAATAATGGTTCAAAACATATTACTTTTATCGCTTCTGGGTGAATTTTACTACTTCTTGAGATCCTTTCTGGATTTATGTCCCTGATAAGTTTCAATTTTTGTTGTTCAATTTTTGAAATTTCGGCGCACTTTCAAATTATTTATTTTTTCTTTATTATTATTTTTCTATAGAACCTAAAATTTTAAAAAAATCGTACATATCGCAGCACTAAAACTTGCGACACCGGCAAAGTTAAATGCACTTTTCTTCAGGTGGGTATGTTGTTTTCGAGGAACCAATATTTACTACCGTAGACTGTTGCTAAAATTGGAGTGAGTGGAATCACGTGACACTATCATTTTCAAAGTGCTAAAAAAGTCCAGACGGTGTTGAGGCACACGAAGATACAAGCACAAAGAATGAATAGGGAAATTCGAATTAAATAAAATAAGTTTCTTTTCTAGAGCTTTTATCCAGCCAACGGCCAGTTGTTCTTACGTACCGATGGAACGCGTATTCCACCATACACTAGATACTAACAGACTTGCGAGCTCCTCTGATCTGCGGTCAGCAGAACGTGAGGTTCCCCGCGACGACACGGTAAGAGACAAGGGAAAAAGAACTATGCTGAGGGTGGGACTCGAACACGCGACCCTTTTCTCTTCTGACTGAAGTGCTGAATCGGTACAAGGTCTTAGCTACCTCAGCTGTCTAGGTCGGCAAATAATTTAAAAAGAAAAAAATACCGTTTCGCATCCTGCGAAACGTGCGCAGTATAACTGCATTTTGTAAGCGCAACATGGATGCAACAGACTCTTTGCTCTCAGGTGAATGAAGCTCTGTTGGGAATAATCGTGCACACTTTACGAAAGAAAAATTGGCGCTCCGAATTTAAATTCTATTGAGAAATATTACTATAATACTACGATTCTTAAAAATTCTTACGGTTTTTGACAATCAAAATATATATCCAGCGTGTTTTTCAAAACGTGTTGGAAAAGTTACATACAAATCGTTCCGCGTTAAAATGGCTAATCAGCGACTTTTAAACTCTTTAAATCAAGAAAAAAGAAATCATGACTAATTAAACATTAAATATCACATGTGTTTTGGTTTCTTGTGTGTTAAGTTTAAATTCTGTGTTGAGGTTTAATTACGTTGAAGTCATTTTCAAAATTCGTATTTTTTTTGCTTTTATCTTGATTTAAAGAGTTTAAAGCATCTGAGGCATATGCAATATTATAATAAATATTGTGTATGTGACATTTTCAGAAGATGAATAATTGGTTTCTGAAGATTTATATTTTGATTGCCTAAGACCCCAAAGACTATACTCAATTGAAGATATAAAATAAATAATCACATTATTTATTTAATAACTAAAGAATTTAAATGACTAAAATACTAATCATTACTAGTGATTCTAAATTATTATTAATGATATTTAAGTAAAAGAAAACCCAGAAAATGATGATAGATGAAGTAATGCTTCCATGCTTCTAACACCTAGCCATTTAAAACATCCGGTATTAGAGATTAAGAATAGGCGCGATGTTTCCTAAAACAATTAAAATAGTAATAAATGAATAATTTTAGTGCCAACAAATGCTATTCGCATCATAATATTATTTCATAATAGGTTCAGGCTACTTCATGAAGTTGAATATGCCAAAAGGAAACACGTTCACGCGAGAGAAACAGGTCCAAGCGAAAAAACAAAACGCCAAGCTTGTAACAAAATTCTTAAGAGACACCAATCGGTTATATAATATGTCAAATGTCAGAAACGGTAATTGGTTACTTACGTTAATGAATACTTTCAAAACTTCATGAAGAATAAATAATAAAAAAAAACAACTCTGTTTTAGTCAATTATAATAAAGTAAATATTTTGATGGATACATAAAGGCAAAATTACAATAGTAATTAATTTAACATATAAACGACAGAATTAACTTAATTCTGAGTTACATTTAAAAATAATATGTATTAGTGTACGTATTGTTACAGAGAAAATAAATTAAAACATGATTAATTTGGATTATCAGATACCGCAATGAATGTCTTATTTTACCTGTAAGATATTTTCAATATGAATTACTATAATGTTTTTGAAGCCACATTTATTTATTTTTCTACTTTCAAGCGAATTATTCATCTCTGAAAAGTTATATTTTCAGATTGTTGGCGATCCAAGGAGTATAATTTTCGTTTTAGGGTTCCGACATTTGTTTCGCAGATCTTATAAATGCTTATTCTCCTCTGAATATTGTTCACCTAATAGAGAATGCTTTCTTTGTGGGTACGATTACTGATATTCTAATCAGTGGTGGTAAACAGCTCTCCATATTATTATTTACGAGACTTGGAAGCTATTTTTTTAATTCTGAGAAAACAATTTGCATGCAGAAACCAAGCTAGTTTCTGCCATTAACCTTCATAATGATTTTCTCAAGGTTATTTCTCACTATGTGGTTCCAAAGGATGTCCTTGAATTAGAGACTTCTCCGTGTGGGGTACGAATACATACCTTAGCTCAGACAAACTGATGTGATCAGCATCTCGTTCGGATCCGAGAAATGTTAACTCTCGAGACAGTTCTAATAGCACCAACAAATTTTAACATTTTGAAATATTACAAACAAAACATTTCCTGAATATTTAAAAGAAATCCTTTTAATTTATATTTATTTATTCTCTGACTTAACACATTCATTCTTCAATTTTTCTTCCCCAAAAATCTTAAAAATGTCTTCTCTCCATTTCCTGGCATTCCTCTTCTTAGCCGACTTCTGGAGGAATCCAGTACGTAGAATTGTTTTATCTTGTTACGAAGCACTAAACCTCAGTATACCGATTGTGCGCATTGTTTTCTCATGTTTCAGGCCTACCACCTTTGCGGTAGCAGCGGCTCGGTACTGGCCTCGTACGTTTGTCCGAACGGCACTCTGTTCCACGGGCAGTTCCAAGTGTGTGACCAGTTCTACAACGTGCGATGTGGTTCGCCGTACGAAGATTTGTAAATGCATCGCTGCATGGAATTTCTCTGTTTAGATATTATTACTACCACACAACTGAAGTGAAAGATTCCATTAGGAAAGTAATTTGCAACAGAAAATCGCTACAACATGGAGAAAGTAAAACAGCTTTCTCAATCTTTTATATTTGCGGTAATTCAAAAATATAATTCAAATAATTTCACGTATTCTACGAAAAATTGTTCGTGTAGACGCAAATAACTGAAATTTTTGTTGTTTGATATTAACTTCTAATACGCACAGCATTCTCACCGGTTTCATCTTATTAAAAGAGAACGTATTGATTTTTCAGATTTAGTACTAGCAACAAAGATACACAGCGCAAGCAATTCCTAGTTAGTGAGGATTTTGTCGTACAAGTTACGGCTCTTATATGCAGGTGATAATTGGATACTTCTCAATTCCTTGGACCACATTCTTTATGTCTATTACAAAATATATTTATCAAAGTTACGACATTCTAGACGAAAGAAATGTTACTGAACGAACTTTTAATCTCCTTTATTAGTTCAATTTCAATGTATATATTAACGCACATAAGTTTCATAAACACTGTTCATTAAGTGAATATCAGGATTTCGTTCATTGTATTATTTATTTCAGAGTATTATTTATTGAGATATTTATTTAATACAATTACTTTGTGCCAAACAATTCGAATAAAAATATTCCGAAAATGTAATCTTTTTTACCTTTCCGCAGAAATATTTTGATTAATGAAGTGCTCAGATGCAGGTGAAGGCAAGTCGACATCAGAGGTTAATACTGTGCTGAGATGCACGTCAACCTTCGTTATTCTAAAGTCAAACGAAGAAAGGAATTATTTATTTAAACCAAATATACTTTTTCTTATGAAACATTAAAGAAAAAGACAGAGAAAGTAACCCAGACAACTTTCATCTTAGGAAAGATCTCCAAAAAAACTAACGAGAAAAAACGTTAAAAAATATAGTATAAGTTAAATGGTAGAGGAAGATGAACCTTGACCCTACAGCGATTTAGACTTAATCCGTTGGAGTAATTTAAACCACTCATAGTAGTTTAACGTGCTGTTAGGGACACACACTGACTTGTAGATAATGGAAGTTGTCGAGTTTTGTAGGAAAAACAAAGCTGATTTTCACCTCAAGAAATTATTTTGTTTCTACTACTTTTTTCTTCTCTAAGCACCCCATTTTGATTTCATTATTTAATGAGAGTACAGTCACTTTTAGTATTATATATTGGCTAATAGTAGTCAGTTTAAATCAAGTTTAAGTTTAATCTAAAAATGGCTAATTGTAGTTTTGTGAAATATGCGCAAGTGCTCCACTAGAACCTTGGACCAGTTCAAGGTCGTACACCACCTCTGATAAAATCAATATAACCAAATCAGTTTTCAATTATTAAGTGTTGTTTTCTGTGACTAAAATATTTGTATGAGTGTGTCTTATAGACTCAAACTACTCTACCGATTTAGCTGAATATTTGTTGTTCTTACAAGGAATACTACTTACGATGTGGCATGTCGAAACCTACCCTATTTCTTTGTAGAAAGAATAGCCATTTTTATCTCAGGAACAATATTGTAGTTATCGATACATACTAGAAAAGATACATACTAAAAAATCGATACATACTAGTTGAAAAATTGTGAATATGCGGAATTGGTTCTATGCTTTTGCCAGAGCAAATATGGCCAACCCTGTGAAACAGGTAATGCATCAGCGCGCTCTCTTGTGAGTCACCGCCACCTCTCACCGCAAGATGTAGACTCGGCTGGCCAGGGCGCGTCTAGCGTTGGATGGAGGAGGACGTTGCCCTCCTAACAGCTATATTTATAATAATAAATTAGTCAAAACTACTACTATACGTTTCCTCTGAATTCTAGTTTTATCTGTTGTTATTTTTCGTAAGACGAAATTATAATCTTTGTCGCATTCCACCCCTCTGATGCTGCTTCCCTTACCACCGCCCTCCTATCGCTCCTCCCCTTGCGCCCCTCCTCTAGCGACCCACTCCAACGCCCCTCCCCTAATTTACGAGTAGTTTTCTGCTTCTGTTGCGGAATAGTTCAGTTGTCTAATCAGATGCAAGAGGTCGCAAGTGCAGTAAAGTTATACGTTTCTGTATTTTCGAATCATATTTTGGCTGAAGTCTAGTATACGGTACAACTTAAGGAAGTCGTTTAAATCGGCCCTTCGCGCCGCTCCGGCGGAGTAGACGGAAGGGGAAATCCACAGTGGAGGGACGACGGGTTCGTAATTGGTCACGAACGTCACGTCATAAGTTAGGGGAAGCAATTTCACCCTATGATCCTTTCGGCGCTCCATTACGAAATAGTGCTACGATCATGGTGGTGTGATGTGATAACCAAAGGTTCTAGTGTTCTTTACTTTACAATGTGTTTGTAATTGCGCTGTTTGAATTCTGGAGGATTGCTTGTACACTTCTTTCTTATAAACGTGAATTGGTCATTATGCTGTGGATATACTCTGAAATGTTTATGGTGAAGGCGAGGGCCGAAGGCCCGAGCCTCGCCGTGACTTGGATCCGCACGAGCGAAGAGAGAAAACTTGCTTTGAATGTAATTTGGCATAACAATGCGGCGGGAACAAAGTGTATGAGAGGCGAGCCAAGAAAATTGTCTAACCGTAAGTTTTATTCATTTTTGTAAGAGCGCGTAGCGTAATTTGAGAGAGCGATTAAGAAGACACCCCTCGTACTCTTTTGCCATCTCTCCCCTCTCCTCGCCACGCTTCTATACGGGTGTACCCTACCTTAACGCAGATATTAATAATTGATTTATCAATGCAAACAGGTCTAAACATTTCCTAACAAACTGTAAATATTATTAGTGTTCGTGAGAATAGATTTATTCACGCAAAACTAAAATTCTGAAATCTTCGGCATTTTTGTGTCGGCATACTACGTACGTAGAAATGTACGTTATAATGCTGCGGCCAAAACTGGTTATTTTTCGACAGAAACACTCGCAATGTGGTGTCCTCTAATAGAACAAGAGAATAAATATTGTTTCTATCTGTAGTAAATTCCTTCTCTAACACAATATGTAGTCATAATTCACGTTTTGTAAGTCTATGATACCGAAAAATTGGTTAACAGCTAAACATTTCTCTGCGCGTCAGTTCGTTCGCCTGTCTGTCGTAAGTGCTAGCGTCTAAACCGTTCAGACGATTTCCTCCAAAACTGATATTTCCCGATCGATTTGAGCAGACTCGAGGCTCTGGAAGTTTCAACAACTATTTTGATTTTTAGATGTACTTCACATGAAACGTGAAAATTTTCAAAAATTTTCAAAAAATGAATCCAATTTGCTTACTAATTTTTTCTCAGAGAGCGCAAAGGACAATTAAAAATGACGTCTGTCTGAGTTTCGTAGAAATACCTGAACTTTAAAGAATTGCAAACTTTATTTTTTTTCGGCATCTTCCTCAACAAGAATGATAAAGGTTAAGATTTTATCTTAATGAAATCTGTTCTTTAAAGACAGCTCTTTAAATAACGCCATGTACATAGAGGTAATTTTAAAGAATTATCTTCTTAAAAACTGCTCAATTTTTTGTACGTTTTTTTCCTTGGCTATAGCAACGAATGGCAAAGAAAATGGAGGTGATTCCATTTTCGGTAGACCATCTGTATTTTCGAAAATTACGAACAAAAAATTTACATGGCAAACTTCAATACTTATGATAAAATGTTTTTCCCTTAATGAAATCTGTTCTTTAAATCTACATCTTCAAATAGATGTGAATCTGATCTTGAAGTAAATGCAAATCTGTGAATTGAAAAAAAATATTTCTACAGACCAGCATAGCCGCTTTATAGGGATTGTTTTCTTATAAATAACAATTGAAAATACAAATATACAAAAGTAAATGACAAAATGCGACATATCTTCCAATCAACTCTGAAACAAAGGGTAACATTCATAAAAAAATCATTCTTAAGATAGATTGTGAATTTTTGAAAATTGAAAATGCAAATATTCAATTTTGTATGGTTGGAAAGTCAAATTTAACAGTGTGGCTAGTGGTGTAGCGAAATATCAATGACGTAAGCTTGGATACGAGTTTGAATCTTAGGGTGGAGAAACATTGTCCTTGTTGGAAACACTTATGCAGTTTCACGTAGAAATACAATGTGGCGTAGCCATAAAAAATAACGCGAAGAATTATGTACTGTAATATCTCTTGTAGCTGGTAATCTCTCTTGTGGCTATGTGGAATCCCGTTAAAGCGTTTTGGCTTGCAATTAACATATTTGGAGATCGCCGTATGCAGCCTTCTCCGGATAACTGTCAAACATTTTGTGACGAGTGATCTTATAATTGGGCTCTTTAAGTAATTTTCTAATGATGTAGACATTAGTTTGAAAATGTTGCAATCTCTTGATATTCAGGAAACAGAAAATGCAGAATGTGCCAAAGATGAGTCAACTAGTCAATCTAAACCTGAAGGCCCGAATACTTGTACAGCGATACAGACTACATAGCAAGTCCTAAAAAAAGGCCATCAGTTCCGTTCCTTTCTGGTATAGGGAAAACTGTGTAATATTAACTAAATGTCGAGGGAAGGAACATTGGAATTTGAGAAATGAAGGCTGATAGAATATTTACGTTAATATTTTAGTAACTATACAGTTTTATGGTAATCAAGGTAGTGGAAAAAAGTTATAAATATTCAATGAGAAGTGATAACGAAAATGAATGTCTCAAATGAAGTGGATATTGCATGGTAAGGAAAGCACGGAGTGTCCTTTGAATGGACTCCTTCGGCCGATTATTATCTAACCTTGGGGAACAACCCCCTGAACGCTGGCCTCCGCGCCAGTGCGCTCGCCGTTAGCCTTGCGAAGGCTGTCCAATTTCTCTGTACAAACGAAATCTGTAGGAAAATGTCGGTTAGTTAGAGAGTTAAAAAATGTAGTGTATAACAGCAACCAAAAGGTTGATCATGGAGTAAAAATGACATATACTTTCGATGACAAAAATATTAGGGCAGATTTCGATTTGAAACATCGTACCATTCCGTTTGCTATTATTGTTTAGAGACTGCTTTGAAATCAAGTAGAAGGCAAAGGTTGTTTTAGTATTAATTGAATGTTAAATTTATGCACATTTCGTCTTATGTGCAGAATCTGCAGCGTCGTTAACTTGCTGGCACTAAGGTTCATGTTCCGGTGGTGGGGTTTTGATGCTGCTAGGTCAAATTTAATCACTGGAGGAGGAATCTAGCTGCCAGCTGCTAATCGGTGGTTTCTCCTATCAATGCCAGGCGAATGTCGATTAGCACCGTAACAAACGAGGCATGAGCCGCGAGCAATATTTCCTTCATCA
Organism: Gryllus longicercus; assembly: GCA_038098605.1. Lineage (NCBI taxonomy): Eukaryota > Metazoa > Arthropoda > Insecta > Orthoptera > Gryllidae > Gryllus > Gryllus longicercus. The sequence continues at coordinate 180,288 of JAZDUA010000760.1, forward strand.
TCCTTGCCCTCTTCATTCCCCGTACATACTAGCACACTTGCACTACACAAGCACACATGCCGGGAGCTTATCGGAATGTTAGAGCTCGTCCCGGTTGGGGTAGTGCTCCGCTGGGGGAGATAACTGGAGGAGGGTAATCTGCAAGCCGATGTCGAAGTCAGCGCTGGATCTCACATTCTTTCGTGGGAGGAACACCGCCACCTCTTACTCAATGGACGGGGAGGTGTAAGAGAGAACCTATGTTATCTCCATCATAAGACTACTTTCATCTAAATAATGTATTAGGTACTACAAATATTCTTCCTGGTGGGTGCATAGTTTCATTTCAATGATGCTTCAATAGTGCGAGAAAAGTCAAATACATGGATGGAAAGAATTGAATGAAACTAATAAGAAATTAATTTCCAGACCTGAGGACTGTCGCCGACAATGCTGCACTTCAAACAACTCATTATTCACGCACGCGTCGAGTTTGTCGTCCGAGCGTAGCGAAGACATCAAAGAGAAGAGTGCGGGAATCACCTCATGCCCGTCTTGCTTGTACTATTTTTTAAAAACCTTGAGCGAGACGCAGTGCGTCAATTAAAATCAATATCAAGACGTGACATTATTATTTGTAATATTGTCTGTAAATAATAAACAAAGACTTCAAGACGAAAGGCAATAGCAAATCGTTGCAGATATTTCGCCCACGCAACAAACAAGCACGTAAAACTGCGTTTCGCGCACGGCGTGTTAAAAATTTCTTTTGGCAACACAGTCGTCTTAAGAACCAAATATTTAACCTTGAGTCATGTGTGCACTACTTGTACATTAATATTTATCTATCAACAAAATTTTGTGTTTATATCATGGAATCAAAATAAGTTGTTCTTACGGGACTCGCTGATCTTAAAAATCTATACTAAAGTCATTTGATATCGTTTTGAAACAATATTCGAATGTTTGAGTTGAAACATGTAAAATCTCTTACTAAACTGTGCGTGATAACTCCTTTTAAATTACGACCAAATTTTATCATGATGCTTCATACGAGTGACAAATAGCTTAAAGATTGAATATGCATACCTGTGCATAAATGACACTATACACTCGGGGTGAAAAGTTTAAAATGTTACTTCCTGTTGTATCACAATCTCGAAGAAGATTAGATTTGTTTTGACAAATTTAAGTTAGTTGCCAAATCATTTAGATCTTCTTGCTTTACTCAGTGCATGCCAGTGTCAGACTTTCCTGGTAAAATGACTGAATCTTTTGAAATTGCGTCTCCTAGTTTCGATCGAAATAAGGATTCAGTTTCATCGCAGTTTTCTTCATGATGTTCTTCATGAGTTCGAGTACAGGTCTCGTAGAGGCAAGACCTCGCCAGCACATGAAGAGCTTATCGCTTCTAGTGATCGTTATTGGTCAGAGCTAATTAGTGAAAAGCCATACTAAGTTCTATGTGTTTCACAGCCGCATTGCGGCACATAAATTTAATTACTGTATTGTGATATTTCTTTGTAAAATGTAACTAGTTCAAACGTGTGCTCAAGGTACTTCTCGTTTCGTAAAATGCCAGTAGCCCCGTCGTGGTTATTGAAAAAACAGGTATTATTATATCACATCCATGAATGCAAAAATACCAAACGCAATGAACTTGGAAGAGACCATCTACTTTCAGAGATTGTAACAACAACAGCAGCAGCAGCAGCAGCAGCAGCAGCCCTCCCAACAGCAACAACCTGTATTTACCATCTCGCATTTGCATTCTCAATCACAGTCCCTGCAGCATCTCCAATCTACTATTTCTGATGTAAGCAACACCCAACGAAACATCAGCTCTACAAGCAATGTAAATACCTTTCTAACAACTCAGGAGAATCTAAAAGATGAAAAACGCACCACATCAAAAGTGAACTCCCAGGTTATACTATACCAATATCCAATAGATATAAACTATTGCAAACAGAAGAACTTACAACCACAAACATTTCCGATTCAGTTCAAAAATCGCTATAGTCACTCGGGCAAACTGCAAACTCATTCAAAGACACGTAAGATGCATAGACAATCATCATTATTCACAATGAAAAGTATCAAATAACTGAAAAGTACTCTCATGCTTTAATTGGCTAATTCTAAACGATGACCTGTTTACAATGATTTAAGCAAAAACATGAACAAATCTATTTACAATTCTCATAATACAAACAAGCCGCAACAAAAAAAAAATTATCACTCACTTTCCCCCAATGTTGATATCGCACAACCAAATCCCAGAAAACATTTTCCAACTTTGCCCAATATACCAAATATTCCAAAGTACATTCCTATTAACACTCGAATAATGGTTCAACTATCCAAATAATTGAAAATATTGAACCAGCATTTTATCACCAGTAGTCAGTCAAGTTCTTATCGCGCAGAGAAAGACTAATCCTAAATGAGTTACCATGCTTAATTTTAGTGCAAACAGAATTCAAAAAACAAAAACAAAAAACCAACCAAACACTTTTTCACCACTTCCTATTCTATTAAAATTTATACAGAGCCTGCATAAATGAAACCCACCTAGTGCGAAGACAAAAATTAAACTTTTATGGATACACCATAAATATAAATGATATATCTAGACTAACAGTTTCTGTGAGACCAACTATAGCAATTCACAGCGAATTTAAACACTCACAAATCCACTTACCCAGAACCGCTAATCTATAAACCGTAACAATGGAAATGAAATACCAATATTGAGACAATAAACATTATTGCAGCTTATAGATCCACGAAACAAAAGCTTCCCACGGATGATTTACCAAATCAAATGTTGTCTACGAACATTCCAATCTTAATACAATGAAACCTGTTTTAAGCAATCGCTGTTGGTTCCGTGGAACTATTTTAGAGAGGTAGTCGCTTAATCGCGGAATATTGTGATTATTGATTTTTTTACAAAATATGGCCTATTATTACTAGTCATGTGATGTTTAGGAAAGCGTCTATTTTATCTTAGTTTATGAAAGGTTTTTAGTATATGGTATGCTCAAATGAAAAGGAGACTACAATGATATGGCAAGAAACTTTAATGCCAACATGAGAGTATCTGGTACTGTTACAAATTTTCATTTGGAGCAGTACACCTATAAATAATAACCAGTTACATTGATACACTTATCCCAGCGCGTAGGAAATGAATAGACGGCTTCCGTGAAAAAAACATTCCTGGGTTGCTGACGGATCTACTGTTCCACGGTGGCTTGCGTGTCCTCGTCGGAGGTGAATCTCTTCCTTTCAAAAATCATTTTAAGGTAAATTCTAGGCTATCCGGGAGACGCCACGTCGTTGGCTGAGAGGCCGACGTTTCGCCTGACCTGTCGCAGGCTTCCTCAGGGCAGTGACACTGCCGCGCCTCTCAGCCAACTACGCGGCGTCTCTCGGATAGCCCAGAATTTATGGATTCGAGCCGCGGAAGCTTACGTGTGCATCATTTTAAGGTGTCGAGGATATGGGGGTCGCATTGGGGAGATATCGGGACTGTAAGTAGGGTGTTGCAGGATCTCCCAGCAAAATTTCGCAAGGAGCGCAAGGGTCTTCTTGAAAAAACTGCAGCTTTGCGTGGATGATGTGATGCATCGTTCCTTTGCTTTTCGCCAGCTCAACAGCAACTTCGTGTGTGACGACGATTTTGCCGTATGAGCTCGTCCACAGCCGCAATCGTGGCACTTGTTCACAACGCACGCCTGCCCCGGGCGTGGCACGGGCATTGATGTTGACACGTCCCGCCGCATAGCACTGACACCATAGGAATTAGGTATACTGTGCAAGAGCACTCGCCATACACCTCGTGTATCCTGTGATAAATTTGAGGCGCATGCTGCGCTTCTGTTCGAAGAAATTGCATCACTGCTCTTCGTGCTGCTCTGGAAGCATCCATCATGCAACGATCCCCGGAAAAATCGCGATCGAACAGAAGCAATCGCTGCGACGGCCTTCTCTCCGCCTGTACAACAGGGCAAAAGCACAGCGCCATCTATGGCTACCACTTTCACTTACGGGGAGTTGATACTCCGCCGCTGTGGCTACGATCTCCTTTTCATTTGGGCACACCTTATACTCGTATATGAGCTCGAATTTTCCATAAAAATGAACCATTTTGACAAAGTTTATTTTATCGCATTTTGCCTCTTTGACGTAAATGACTTTTTAGAATGATTTCTATTTTGGTAAAAGTATTTAAAATTATTTATATATTTTTCTCTGGGTTAAAAAAACGTTTAAATCTTTTTCAGTTTTAGTACTCTCAATAGTTGTCTATCGGGGATGAACCTCTATTTTCTTGCGTAGTTTTACTATGGCATTTGGGAACAAATGACACATGTTATGTGTTAGGAACGCAAAATATCGCTCCTCTGGCCCATCTTTGCACATTTAATAAAAAAAACAAAGCTATGGGACCCCTGGGTGAGCGATGGGCCCAGATTCCGGATTCATTTCAAACACTCGGGAGTTATAGGGCAAGTCGATAATCCTGATATCCGATATTGATATTTAACCACACCAGATGCTGTTCCAGGAAGGTAAGTTAAGGAAGAATCTGTTCATTGAAAGCATTAAATATTGGGTCAGATTTCTTCGGCAATGTAGCTGAGGCACAGAATATGTCGCATGAAGGCTTTTTACGTCGTCGCCAATTTTCATATTAACTACTGAAAATTCATTATACGGTAACTGACCTTTAGATGCACTGCTACTATAACAGCCATCTTCAATGTTGCTCTCCGCTTTGGAAACTTCCCCTAGATTTGGAGAAGTGGACAATAATTGTACCACTTCATGATCCGTAAATTAATTGTAATGATTCTTCAAGTTACAGACCCATTTGCTTGCTTCCATCTATGGTCGATATCTTTGAGAAATTATTAATTCTCAATCCGTTAATCAGTTTAATTTCGCCTAATCAACTGATGTTAGTCCCGGTGATGTTAACAAATTCACATTCACAGACAAATGTCCTTTATAATATCGACAATTTTTATATAAAATGTTACCGGTTTTTTATTAACCCTGGGTTGCATGAATCTATTTGAAGATTCGCTAAACGCTATTTGTCCTTTAAGTGTTTGGCTTAACGGAAGAAAGCGTTGCAAGAAGTTCTTTAAGTTTACCGATTGCTTAAAGTACTCTTTATAATGTAGATTTAAAATCTGACCTCGAACCTGTTAACCAATCGTTAACCGACAGTTATACATTGCCTACTCTACCACTGTAATACTATCTGCCCTTTGCTGTTAGCGTATCGTCGTGTGTATTTTATTCAGTTTTATAAATGTATCAAATGGTAAGTGAAATGATTTTTATATTAACAGTAGATTTGCAATGAAAAATTGCGTGGTGCTTGAAACGATTGCTATATCATTCATTACAGAATTATCTGAGGAAGTTGTTATCTTTGACTTCTTCTGCGACCAAGAACGTTCTAAAATAGATTATTCAACGTTTTCGATTAAGTTAATTTTAGGTGAAGATTTAGGTTGTCGAAAGAACCATTCATAGCTGTCGTGGAAATAAGTCTCGCATTAATATACTGACTTCACGAAGCTGGTTGTCATCTAGCAATCCATTACTCATTGCATTGATCTGTTACAGAACCTGAGCATTTCAAAATACTAGCTGAACCCGTGAATTTCATCGCACTGAAAGAAGTGCTGTAGAAAAAATACTTCATATCCATGAATATACATTACGTTTCATATTTACAAATATCTTTACACATATATACATGGATGTTGTTTTGGCCTATAACAGCAAACCTTTCTATCAACCGTGCCTTAAGTATATTACAAAATTTATGAAATACAGTTTCTAAATGATAATCGGAACACCTTCACTTCTTTGATGTTTTCCGTTGATATCGCAATAATGATATATAAGAAACCACTTTGAATATTTACAATAGATAATCACTAACAATCGTTTTAACCGCCACACAACATGATATTCTCTAATTAAGATCAACTGCTCTTTAATTTCCCGCGAACTCGCACAACCAAGTTAACATTGGCGATGTCGAAGAAAACTGAATCATCTCCGGAATAACACTCAAATATTTACACTTGTATCTGTAACATATTACATAATTACTGAAGATTCAGAGCATGTTCAAGAAACATTTATTGGACATACAGCTATTGGTCGGCGACGAAATTGTTAATGGCTCGAAATGAACGACTTATCAAAAAACCTGCCAAAGACTTGATACTAATACCAAAAATTTGCCAATTGAATAATTTATCGTCTGACACAAGATTAAATAGTACATTGCCACATAATAAAGAACCAGAAGCGATCCGAGTCCATGTGAAGTCAGACAATTTATACCAGTGATCGTCTTTGCGGTTGCAAACACGCGAAGAAAAGTTGTGCTCAAACTGTGAGTAATTTAATTAGTCACAACATATAAGGTTGTTAAAGGCCACATTACGTTCTTACGTTATAATACTTATGTCGTTAAGGTAAATTACATAATACGTTGTAAGATTAGATTTTAGGTGTTTACATCATTTAGCAATAACGTTTCGAAAAACGTGGGTACAATGGAAATTTAGTTTCATAGCTATAGTTATTTTCAATTATTTTCTTATCTGTCGGGTATTTAAATACTCCAGTATCACATAATAAATTGTTAATGGGGAATTGCCGAATTTCAAATCGTAGGATTATATTTGGTTATTATTTGACCATAGTTTAAACTACAGTGGCCGATTCTGGGTCGTATGATGATAGAACTCTTCCCTTTGTCTCACAAGTTGCTTGTGGTGCAGTCTAATGAGGTTAAGTTTGTTTCGATATAAATCATTCTGTATTCCTGTTTACTTATTCCTATACTTTTTCATCACATTATTGTGGGATGCTGGGTGATTTGACTCATTAGGGACAGGAGATTATTCTGCTGCATTATCCATTATGTTTCATTATCTTATTACCCAGAATTTTTGCACAAGAAGGGACCCACACATGTTACAGTTTCTTCTCATGAAATTATTTGAGATTTGATTGACAAAGAGTCTGGCTTCTTATTTTTGGAATGAATTCAATGGGGCCAGTAAAACTGGTAAGAGTTGCATGATTTTAGGATATCGATTAGGGCGGAATTAATTGCAAAACCTTTACTCCAGAAAATTGTATGCATGTCAGATAGTCTACGTGATTTTGTTTCATCCAGAAATAAAACTACACAACCAGTTCTGCGCCGAATGTTTAGTATTCTGTATATATGCGAATGCTGTCTTTAAAGAAAAGTGATCGGTTTATTATGGGATTAGTAGTTTTCTTAATATATTCGGTCAATGACGTGTCTTATTTCCGATATTTTCAGGAGTTGGTAGGTTTGAAAAGGTTGTTTAAATTGGTAAATTAAGAAATGACAGTATAAATTGTTAGTGTACTCTGAATTCGGAGAGAAAAGGTCAAGGGTATACACGTGCACAAGGAGGGGGCGGGCTCAGTGGATCACTGTCCTCCTGAAAATTTCGAAGGGGGGCCCCGTAACCCGACATAAATGCATAATCACCCTCGAAATTATATGATCAATTCCTGATTTTCCCCCTTTTTTAAGCGGATGCTTTGAAGAATCGATACACATTTGGGAAATGAGCTATCCAAACCATCTGTAAACCCGAAAAATGTTTCAACATAAAACTAATTATAACTTTTATTTGTATCATCAAATTTATAATTTAATTCTACTTGTATTTTTATTTATTTACAAGAAAATTGGCCTAGGTAAACAGAAAATGGAAAAAAGGATCCAGTGAAGTCCAGAGATACAGTTCGCCCTCCCCTCCTGTCATAGATTGCAGAAGCCTATGGTCTTGGTATGATAGTTGTGTATGCAAAAATACATTCTATCAATTATTAATTTTCCGTGTTTACTTTACTTTATGCCTTAAAATATAATTAACTTAAATTGGATTGTAGAAATAATGAATCGTCAATTTCTTGAGGGAATCTTTCTACCATTCACTCATTTTTTATTCATACCAATTATAAATGCAAACAGAGTATTTATTCTTGAAAAATAGTTCTGAAAGTTAATTATCAAAAGTTGCAAAACTGGCGAATGACAAGAAAGGAATTCAACATTTTGGGTTTTATTAATGATTTAACATGAAAAATATTTATTTTATTTTATAAATAATACTATTTATAAAAATAAATGATAGTTATGTAACATTGCGAAAATAGGAACTAACGAAAAGTGAATTGCAATTTCTTTACTGTTACGAGTTTGCCCGGAAATAATTATATATTAGCATATTTAACTAGCACAATTACATGCATTCTACATACTCTATTATTTGATATATTTGTTACGTACATAATATACCTTTTGAACAAATATTGCTAGCGTTTCAACGTATCTTTCTAGCTTTCTAGCCAAAAATGCATCGAAAAATATAAAAAAAACTAAAACAGCTAAAAAGTCTGCAGAACCTACGAAACTACCCCGCTCTCTCCCCCAGAAAAATGCAGCTAAGTCAGAGGCGATCTCTTCTATAAGTTGCCTAAAAATACATTTTAAAAATTAAAATATGGACTAAATAGTTTATAACTAAAAATAATATATGCAAGAAAAAAATCATTGAATAAGCGGATGCTACATGCAAATTAAAAATCATTGGATAAGGGGGAAGTTGTTTGATTCCTTTGTTTTTGACAGCGTATACCTCTTCTAATAATCAAAAGCAATAAAAAAATTATTGTACTTTTTAATTAAACATGATCTGCTGGTATATTCTTATACAATTCTGAATGTCCGTCATGGGAGTGTTGCATGTTAGATCCCTAAATTTCCTCAGCGACCTGGTGAGCCTATTGGCATCGAATATTGACGTCGATGAGACGCGCGGCTGGTGAACGAAGCAGCAGTAGAAAGCAACGTGTGCCTTTGCTGGTAGATGGCGCTAGTAGCAATATCTTCGAGTGGAAGACTTCTCGTCATCCCTAGAAAGTAATCAAGATAATCATACGATTATAAATCTTAAGCAGTGCCACTTACTAATATCACGATTCCATCGTAACTCAGTCTCACATAGCTAAGTTGCTATAATGTTTTCCCATAAAACAAAACAAAAATTAAAATGTAATACTGCACCTATTTATCAACTCTGTACTTATTTATTTTGCGTCAAAAACAATAACCTGGTGGCGCACAAGGGCAAAAATCTATATTTGCTGTATAGAAAGAAGAGGAACATCAGGATTTGCTCAATGGATGAAAAGAACGAAGACGAAAAACCTGTTCAAGAGGGAGAAAATACAAAATATTTATGAAGGTTATTACTTGACAAATTGCACGAGACATTTAAGAGCATGTGAGAATTTTTAAACTTTTTGGTAATAAACACACAAATATCTCTTAATTCTCTCTTCACGTAGCTTTCCGTAATATACGAAAAGCATGACGGTGAAGGAGAGTGTTATCTTGGATGTAAGAGAATAATTTAGATGTTCACTCACGCGGAATAATTACGAAATAGATTGGAAGAAATAAAGTACTAAATGGCGATTACGCATAAATGGAAGTACGTACTAACATAAAAATAAAATATTTTTTTTATATTACATAAAGATAGCTCGTTACAATATAAATGCAATATAATAACTTGAAATGAAACGAATAGAAGCGAAAACGTATTTTTCAGTTCCATTCTTCATTTCTAAACACCATGCATTACATTCTTCTTTTATGTACCTGTGAATATTCCTTGCGAGATTTGTGTTAGTAAATCTATTCCGGGATCTAGAAAAAGTTACAAAGCTATCAGGATTATTCAAAAACAGAGAACTTATGAAAAATATAGTTAACTACTTTTCGCTCCTTACTTCCTACACGATTTCTATCCTCCTTATCTACACATAAACTCTTTTTCTTAATTATTAAATCTAAAACTGATCAAGCTACTTGAGGATCGTTGTAAAAATTCCAGATTAGTGAGAAAGGTGGGAAAATATTTGATGTTATAAACGGGAGAGAGAACTAATATATAGTAGAGTCAAAAACAGTTCCTTTCTTTCTAAAAAATCAAGTGACGTCACCAGTGCCATTTCGTGTATTGATGTTTGTTTCATAATGTCTTGAACGTGTCCGGCTAAATATCCAAATCAATACCAGACCAGTGACAATTTTACCTACTGAAGAAACAAACATCAGTCAGCTTAAGTAGCATCACTTTAAGCTTCCAAATATCTGCAGTGGCGCTTTTTGTGGAGATATATTGATTACACACCAATTGCACAGAAGAGAAGTAAGAGACAGAAACCTGGCAACTTCTTTGATGAAGTTTCTGTACTCGGCCTTTATCGGTCATCATCTTAGACTACACATACTCAGAATATCAGCGCGATATTTTGAAGCAGTTTGCGATTGATTGATGATTCCGTGCGCGTCAACGGATAAGATTAGCCCCGCAATTGTAGTACACGTTTCCCTCTCGGGAGATGACCCGCTTAATGGTGAGATCTGGCGCCGACCTTCCTTCGGTTGGCGGAGCACCGCCCCAGCCGGGACAAGCTGTAAGCCCCCGAACTGTCTAGGGGGCACGTGTGGTAGTGTAGTGTAGTGTATTGTGTTGTGAGTGAGTGTGTACGTTAAGGGTGAGCATAGGAGAAGGAAGAGGAAGGAAAGATCGTAGTCCGTTTGGTAGGGTACTGCTCCGGCATTCACCTGGCGTTCATCGGCGAAATCACGGCAAACTACCGATCAGTGTAGCCGGCCGGTAGAATTCTCCCCCAGACAGCGACTGAATTTGACAAAGATATCTACCTAGTGTCGAAAATCCTGTCCCTCCGGGACTCCCTCAAAGCCACTGCAGTGATATCAGTTGATGACTTGAGGCACCTCTGCCGGTGAAGCAGTTTTTGAGGATCGACTTCAGTAGTGCCTTGTAATTCTTCCCTGAATGTTACAATGTGGAAAGAGATTTTGGCTTCTGATTGGTGGGATAGGCCTTATCCGAATAAGTGTAGAATATGTCCATTCTTTAATACATCGTTAAACGACAAAAATCTAATTAAAATTACAAAAATAAAATCCTAATACTAAAACAAACTCTTGCCGGAGGCACAGAAGTAGTCGGAAGAATTACGACGTCAATTGTTGTTTTTAATTGATTGATTTCGGGTGCGTCAACTAGTAAGGTCATCGTCTCGTGTGTCTCGTAAGAATTCTGTGTGTTTTATCGCGGGAGCTGGCGGTAATCTTTCCCTGCTAGGTGGCGACACCGACCTACCCGCCGTCTTGCGGGGTCTTCCATAACAAGGTGTCTCCCTCCAGCGTGACACCGCCACAGCCAGGACGATCTCTAAACTCTCGGGTGATTTCCCGACATGTGGTGGTGTAGTGCATGTAAGAGTAAGTAAAGGGCGATGATAGGACAAAGAAATTGAAGGAAAATGGCGCACAGTCCAAGGTTCGTTTGTTAGCCTACTACTCTAGCATCAGCCTGGTGATGATCGGAGAAACCACGGAACACTACGGGTCAGAGTAGCCTGCCACTAGAATTTCCTCCAGACAGCCGGCCGAATACGCCGAGTTGTCTCGCTAGAGTCGAAAATCTTGTCACCGCCGTGACTCGAATCCTAGGACCGCCCGATCACAGGCCCTGTGGTGACAATTGATGTCTTGAGCCAACTTTGCCGGTTTGTGACTAATGAAATAAATACAATAAATGCACAATGACATGCATTATAATACACTTGGTTTGATAGTAAGTACATATGCCTACGTAGTAAAGAGGTATTATATTGGTAATGGAAATGTGGATAACTCAATAAATCCCACATGTTATTAACTACTTTCTCCAATATGTCGTGTAGTCAGAATCTACATTTCGTGGGTTTCGTACATTTCGTGGTACGGCAAAACCGTCAATCGTCAGCCCGTCAACCCGTCTTGTCTGCGTCTTGTCGCGTCTGCGTCTTGTCGCGTCTGCGTCTTGTCGCGTCTGCGTCTTGTCGCGTCTGCGTCTTGTCGCGTCTGCGTCTTGTCGCGTCTGCGTCTTGTCGCGTCTGCGTCTTGTCGCGTCTGCGTCTTGTCGCGTCTGCGTCTTGTCGCGTCTGCGTCTTGTCGCGTCTGCGTCTTGTCGCGTCTGCGTCTTGTCGCGTCTGCGTCTTGTCGCGTCTGCGTCTTGTCGCGTCTGCGTCTTGTCGCGTCTGCGTCTTGTCGCGTCTGCGTCTTGTCGCGTCTGCGTCTTGTCGCGTCTGCGTCTTGTCGCGTCTGCGTCTTGTCGCGTCTGCGTCTTGTCGCGTCTGCGTCTTGTCGCGTCTGCGCCTTGTCGCGTCTGCGTCTTGTCGCGTCTGCGCCTTGTCGCGTCTGCGCCTTGTCGCGTCTGCGCCTTGTCGCGTCTGCGCCTTGTCGCGTCTGCGCCTTGTCGCGTCTGCGCCTTGTCGCGTCTGCGCCTTGTCGCGTCTGCGCCTTGTCGCGTCTGCGTCTTGTCGCGTCTGCGTCTTGTCGCGTCTGCGTCTTGTCGCGTCTGCGTCTTGTCGCGTCTGCGTCTTGTCGCGTCTGCGTCTTGTCGCGTCTGCGTCTTGTCGCGTCTGCGTCTTGTCGCGTCTGCGTCTTGTCGCGTCTGCGTCTTGTCGCGTCTGCGTCTTGTCGCGTCTGCGTCTTGTCGCGTCTGCGTCTTGTCGCGTCTGCGTCTTGTCGCGTCTGCGTCTTGTCGCGTCTGCGTCTGCGTCTTGTCGCGTCTGCGTCTGCGTCTTGTCGCGTCTGCGTCTGCGTCTTGTCGCGTCTGCGTCTGCGTCTTGTCGCGTCTGCGTCTGCGTCTTGTCGCGTCTGCGTCTGCGTCTTGTCGCGTCTGCGTCTGCGTCTTGTCGCGTCTGCGTCTGCGTCTTGTCGCGTCTGCGTCTGCGTCTTGTCGCGTCTGCGTCTGCGTCTTGTCGCGTCTGCGTCTGCGTCTTGTCGCGTCTGCGTCTGCGTCTTGTCGCGTCTGCGTCTGCGTCTTGTCGCGTCTGCGTCTGCGTCTTGTCGCGTCTGCGTCTGCGTCTTGTCGCGTCTGCGTCTGCGTCTTGTCGCGTCTGCGTCTGCGTCTTGTCGCGTCTGCGTCTGCGTCTTGTCGCGTCTGCGTCTGCGTCTTGTCGCGTCTGCGTCTGCGTCTTGTCGCGTCTGCGTCTGCGTCTTGTCGCGTCTGCGTCTGCGTCTTGTCGCGTCTGCGTCTTGTCGCGTCTGCGTCTGCGTCTGCGTCTGCGTCTTGTCGCGTCTGCGTCTGCGTCTGCGTCTTGTCGCGTCATATAGATTTGTCAATCTCTCTCCCCCGTACAGGGACGTGCATCGGAAATCCGGATGATGAGAAGAAGGGTTGATTTTTTAAGGATACCTGGACGATGCGTCAGGGAGGGGAATGAAGAGAATTTTGGTGAGAATGTAGGAGGGGTTGAATGAGAGGGGTGAGGTACGAATGGGTTAGGAAGACGCAGTAAAGCTGTTGTCAACGGGTTGCATATTGTTGGTAGTTGTGTCTTTTCCGTTGCGTGCGATGGTCGGTTTTCTGTCCGTTGTTTCTTATATGTGTTTTGTCTTTCTCTTTACACTCTGGAGTAAGTTATAGGAGGAGGGTGTAGCAGAATATCAGGTAGGTGTTTTCTGCGTGTGTCTGGGCGGGTTTATTTGGATATGGTGCGAGGTAGCATTTGGTTTGCGGAAATGTGGATATTTGATGTGCTTTCGAATGTCGTAGAGCTCTCGTAGAGTTATGGACGTAGATTAGGATATGTTGCATACCATTTTGAGATTATATGGTGTTAAATGGTATATATATAATGGCGGTGGTGAGTTTCTTGCGGATTTCTATGGGAAGTGGCGAACCAGATATGATGTGCTTTAGGGAGACTTTTCATCGAGAAATCTGATAGGCATACCCTCTATTGTTTCTCTGTTTGACCTCAAAAACTCAAATAATAAGTATTACGATAAGAGTAACCGTGCCGACTTAATGTGAAACAATAAACTTGGACGTTTATACTACGTTAAAAATGAAAGTTTCTAGGACTCAATGTTTATTTAGTAAATAATGCACGAATATGACAAAATAATATCTATTTAATATTCAAAAAATATTATCTGGTAAATTTTCTTTTCAAAGTTTCTTTTTCCAGACATGATAAATCTTCTGATCTTGTAAGCAATGTTATAAAAATTGCTTCTGACCATCTTTAATTATAATTAAACCATGAAAATCTTGCATGAATTTGACAAATTTTTCAGCTGAATCATTTAGCTCGTGTAAGCTTTGAAACCTTTCTACCTTCTTCAAACGAAGCATTGTTTGACCAGAAAGTAGAGAAAACCCATTCATTTTAAGACGTTTAAACAATAAATTGCTTTTGATCGAAATGAATAATTTTCTCATATATTGGACCCCAAACGTCTTCCAACTTTGAGATGTATCGTTTCCCATAGTTTGATACATATTTTATTGGTTCAATTTACAACAATTTTTATTTTAGTTTATTGGTTCATATCATCTTAAAATACAAGACAGATACTTCATCAGTCAAATTCCATGAATGCTGGCTTAACGCATGTAGAGCTGCCTTCGAGATGCTTTTATCAACCTTTTCGTAAGCCTTCTTTGACTTAAAAAAGCACACATCTTTGTAAGGTGTTTTTGTCAAAATGCATTGTAATCATGGCTTGACGTGGGATGTCACGGTGAACAGGCAGACATGTAACAGTGCTGCCGTATTCTTGCCGCATTCATGGAATTTTCAACTGGGCACTAAACAATGACATTTTCAATTAATAAATCGCTGTCGCCATCCATTGAGCATGATGTACGCCACCTGGAGGTCGAATTTTCAATTTTCCTTCTGTCTCCGCCTTAGAGTGAAATTATAACTCAATCAACTTTTGATAGTCCTCTCTATTTGTTTTCTTAGATCTGGGCGGTGAAACGTACGCATATTGCCAATTTCGGAAACAGTCAGGCACGATATGATCTGTGCTCTAGAGCACTGAATTGTATCGCGATAGACTCTTTTCCAGTTATCTCGGAAGTTTTTAAAGAGTAGACTATCAGGGCTTCACTTCGAACACACCTTTTAACATCAATTCATACACGACGACAAACAAAATTTAACATTGCTCTATTATGTGTTTGTCCTAGACGCACGCAGGCACCATTGATACAACCTGTATTTGAAGCTGAGATATCATAACAAAGAATATTCACTTCATATTTAAGATTCCAGTCTGCAATCTCGTACCAAACAGCGTATGTTCGTTTACTGAAGAACTTTCCAACCTTGGTACTACAATAATTTGTTCTTATTTCCAAATGAAATAACGATAGGAAGACGTTCTTGTTTTTATTTCCGAGTATCTAAAGAAGGCAACAATTTTCTATCACATTGATCAGTCAACATCTGTTACTCGTTTTCAAAATCAACTTTTATGGCTTCCGCACTATCTTTCTGTTTATTCATACGAATTCTTTGAATTGAGTACTTACTTACTCAACATTTGTCTGTATTATGTCCAAGTGCCTCAATGGTAGCTTCACGAATATTTCAATTTTTCCTACTTAGCTGACTCCTATCAAGCACTGCTACTAATTTTGGAGTAATAAAATCTTTCCACTTGAGTATTTTATTTGCTCCAGGTCGTATGTTCTAAATCAGCAAATTTGCTTGCCAATACATATTTGCATTAGAATCAGAAGACGAATATCTTTTAACGGTTCATAAGATGGAGTCAAAGTAGTTGGCGCAGAGAAATATTTAACTCGCCGCTTTTCTTTCTCAATAGTTCCAAGACATGCACTTTCCTCTTTATCAGTCAGTTTTTTAGAGAAGTTTTGAACCCATTATTTGATGTTTCACGACCCCTATTAAAACATACTCATTTTAGATCTGCATAATGCCGCCGACATATTGATCGTTTGGAAACGATGCATTTACGAACAAATAATAGCAAGTAATTATTAGCACAACGATACGCTAGCTCGCGTTAGGCTGAGTCTGCAAATACTGAAATGTTTTGATGCAAGTCGGCACGGCACGGGTTGCCTTGGTCCTACGAGCACTTAATATCATTTACAATTGTTTTGACCCCAAACAAAAAAAAGAGGGTATGCGTTAAAAAAGACTTATTTTTGACACTCTAATGTGCGTAGGTTATCATACTGTAGGGTGGATATAGTTTAATAGGTTTGAACTTTTTTTATTCTGCAGACTTTGGTGGAGGTTTCTGGAGAGGGTTAGTCCGAGGTAGTACTTCTTAACTTGGGGGTTCCACGAAAAAGGTGTGTGCGTTTTATGGTTTGGTGAGGAGGTTTAAATGTAAATGTTTTGTATGAGAAAATGGTGACTTAGGATTTAGATAGCTAGATAATGACGGGAGTTTTGAGACCCCAGACATTACAGTCGTTAAGTGATTTTTGAAGTTATTTGAGGGATTGTTTCAGAAAGTAGAAGAATTCAAGGAAGGCAAAGCCATCTGCTTACAGAAAGATTTGAAATATTAGTAATTTTTAAACAATTATTTTCTAAAAAACTAACCGATTTTTTAAAATTTTCCCCGTATGCCGCGAAAGGTAATAGAAAGGTGGTTCTGGTTCAAATTTCGGCAAAATCCCATCTCCGGATCAGGTTTTCGTCCAATTTCCCTGATCCTTGAGCAAATGCTGAAATGGCCCCTTGTTTTGCTTCTCGACATAAATGTAACTTTAAATTAACTTCTCCCCATAGCACGTCACAAACAGTTTTTGACGTAAATAAACAAAACTCTCTGTATTTTAGAAACTTACAAAAAATTAACATTACCTTGTTACGTGAGTCCATGTTACCAGAAAATTGGTTCTCAGCAAAACAAGTCTATCAATTCATGGAATGATGGTCATTCTCCTACCAATCCGAGCAAATTCGACGACTTGTATCTCTAAAACTGAAATTTTGGACTTTACATAAAGTCTTGAAAAAATTTCAAATTATTCGCAAATATTGCTTTCAAAATTTTTCTCCAAACTTTTAAATTATTTTTAGGTGCGTATCTAATATTTTATAACTCTCTGAATTTTCAAAAATTGCCAAAGTTCAATACTTTTCCAGTTTCCTTACTGAAGTCTGTCTTTTAAAGACATCTTTAAATAACCTTCTTTAACAGTTGGACATAACCTTATGTCCAATTTTTGCACACCAGCCGGAACAAGTTCAAACTCCCGAATGTTCTTCCGACATGTATGGTAGTTTATTGCGTGTAAGTGTATGAATGTGTATAAGGAGAGAGGATGGGACGATTGTAAGCAAGGCTATCCGTTTTTACGTTATTGCTCCGGTATTCGCCTGTTATTTACCGAAAAACAACGGAATATTGACGATTACAGGTGCTCAGAATTCCCCTTCGGACTGTTCTTGAATCCGTCCCAGCGACGTACAATGAGCTTACGTCGAACTTCACTACCATCAGCACTCAAATCGTGGGAACACCCTGGAAATGATGTTATAGAGGTAACGATATTGCCGCGGAGCTATCGCAGCCATTTATTTCAGGTGCAATTGCAAATAAAAAGTGCAAAACCGAAGATAATCTGGCCTGGAATGATTAAGACCGTAATACCGAGGCAGCTGTTTTTTTGTCCGTCACGTATGGGCTATTCCGCTGATACGAAGTGCAGAAATGGATACTATGTCTCGCGTATGCCCCGAATAAATTTCCAAGGGGCGTCGTATGAATACATGTGCAATTTTTAGAAGGTAATATCCACAGGTGAAAAAAAAGGCTTACCTGATTGATGGTCTGATGAAATCTGGGTTGTTTAAGAGTTTCATAAAACTACTGTTTTGAATAGCAAACACAATATAGTAGTAAGTCATAAAACGATAATCAATACTGCCAAAATACAAAGAGTATCATCGCTTCCTCTGAACGAAGACAAATTGGTAAGTTTGAAGTGTATAGTACTTGTCCACTGTCATTAATCTGGGGAAATTACGTGTCCATCGAGGTCCAGTTACAGAGAGGTTGTTATGCGGGACACCATTAGGCAGGCGTCCAACGACCGGGCCTCAAGGTCGCATAGCATATCAAGGGTAATTAACGTCTATCTGCCGAAGGAAGGTGTTAATACCACCTACAATACCCACGGCGGTTTTCGAGCATAGTGCTTGAGAAACGAGAGTGCAGGAAGGTGATCACCTTGTCAGCACTAACAATATATCAACCCAACTTGTCAGGCAATTGGGAAAACCCGCGACACATTTTCATTTTAATTATGCACAACACATATTGAAGTGTAATATTTCACTGTTACAACATCTTGTACTACATTTCAGAATATAAATATAAAATACAAGAATATATCTACAATAGACTCCTTCATCAACTAATAAAATATTATCACATTTGAAAAATCGAATAATCTGTATCAAAATTTCATAAGAGTGTATTCTTCAATCAAATTGTTTTTGCAGGTCTTGTATTTGAGAAACAATAAGGATTGATGAGTTTTAGAACATTAATGAACGGAAATCTATTTCAATGGGGAAGATCTGCTAAATAATGCATAAATAACACAGTTCAATACGATTTTGTGACTCGGTTCTTTTTATAATTAGTTGGTACATTTTGTTTTAGAATGAAGAGAAATGATCGACATAAAGTTTCTGATTTGCTTTTATAGCAGATATTTTGATTTTATTCAATTTTCGTCCTATTTCTAGATTTGTTGCCTTAATTGCGTTCCAAATTATCAATAAATGGTGGGTGAATATGTGTAGGGACTTCTTCGTGAAGGTGTGTCGAAATATAAACGCAAGGCAAATCCACGTAAACTCAATTATTTCCAAGTGCAGAGCAACGATTAGTGTATCCAAATCTAATATTTTGTTTGATTAGTATTATTATAACATATTTTTGAACCAAACAGTTCTATTAGATAGTCTCATAATATAATTACATTACAACTTGTCTTAAAATAATATTAACTATTGTAGTCAGTTACTTGACAATAATGTTAATTCTTCATTTGATGCAAATCATACGTATTACCTTTTCTATGTTAAAAAGAAGTGCGGTACACAATATTATTATACTCGTATAATACATAATTTTCAACATACATCACTGTTTGTCAGTTGAAATATATTTCACTTTTCCTTTCGCGATTTAAGCAAGAATAAACCCATGTAACAGTAAACCTAATAAACTACATGTAAAGTAGCCCTCAAAATTAAAATATCGGTTTCAAATTAAAGGCATCAGCCTGATCGATGGAGAATATAAATTTTGGAGAAAATCGTCTTTAGCTGCTAGTGTTGTTCACAGACGGACCGACAAAAAGACGTTTTGCCGTGATTTCTGGCTACTCCACATGTTGGAGGATTCCCCCCCCCCGTAAATTTAGCATCTGGATTTGTTCTTTTTACATTACCGGGGCTCTATAATAAGTTTTCCTGCCCAAAATTCGCCGTTTTTCCGCGCAGCATTCCTTAACTTTCTCTCCACTTCTTAGGAAAAAAGTAAAAAGAAAAAAATAGTGTTAAAATGTTTTTTATGCCATGTCATTTATACTGAACTTTTTTTGAATTCAGGATATTTGCCAAAAATATATAGGCTGGACAAAACCCTTATTTATCATTTAGAACAAAATTAAAGCAAAAGCTCTAGAAAACGGAGTAAAATGGTATAAAATCAAAATCCTGGCCGTAATAGCAAATCAGAGATATTATGTCGTTGAATTTCCCTCATTTTTGGACAAAATGAACCAACTAATTATAAAAAGAGCAGTCACAAAAATTACTTTGATATAAGTAAATCACTCTTTATCTTATAGTTTAGACAGAACTTTAAATTCTTATAAAATTGTAAAACTTATTGGAGTTCTAGAAAGCATTTTTGTAGAAAATTTCGTTTTTCATGTAAGTTATTCGCGAATGGGTGGCAAAAGACGCATTTGAACGAAATTTGCTTTGCACCAGTGGATTTAGATATTAAATTGCGTACTAAGACGCTGGTTTTCAAGTGAATCTGGAACATGTCAATATTCGCAAAACTAAACAGATAAGGGGTCGCTGAATTTTGACAGAAGTAATGACAATAAATGGCAGAAAATTCCCATATCTCCAAAACTTTGGAATATATTTTAATTATTGTGGCACGAACTTATTTTGAAAACTTGATCTACATTCAGAAAATGCCAACATTTGCCACATTCGGCCGATAACTGTGCATTTTTCCGAAACTCAACATTTCAAAAGTACGAAGATAATGGTTCACATTTGACACCCTGTAGCTCCTAAACTATTTGATCTTGAGCGCTGAGATTTATACTGAAGATTTTCGGTTTATTATTCTTTATTTTGTAGGTTATATAGAATTCTAAATCCTTATGATCTGGTAAAACATGGTGACGTCCTAGAATGCATATTTTTCAAGTTATTAGGAAATGGCTGGCAAACAAAAGATCTGAATGAAATTTGCTTTACACCAGTGGATTAGGCATTCAATATCATACTAGGTCATTGGTTTTTAGGAGAGTGTGGCAAATTGTCAAAAATCGCCAAAATAAACAGGCAATTTGTCAGTCAAGGACAGGTCTGTCCTGGAATTTTGATAGATGAAATGACGTAGAAGAAATGACAAAAAATCCAAATATCTCCAAAACTATGGGGAAAATTTAAATTCTTGTGGCACAAACTAATTTCAAAATTTGATCTACTACGTTAAGAAAATGCCAACATTTCCCACATTCGTTCAATAACTGTACTCTCTAGAGCATTTTTCCGAAACTCGAGTTTCTTAAAAGTTTGAAGATAATCATCTTTGACACGTTGTAGCTCCTGAACTACTTGCTCTTCAGTACTTGTTTGCACAGTTGATTATACGTTCATCACTGCTTATTTTGCAGTTCAAACAGAATTTTAAATTGTTTTAACGTAGTAAAATCTGATGACGTCCTAGGGTGCATTTTTGTGGAAACTGTCGTTTTTCACGTACGTTATTTGTGAATAGCTGGTAAACGAAGCATTTGAACGAAATGTGCTTTGCACCAGTGGATTAGGCATTACATTTCGTACTAGATCACTGGTATTCAGGAAAGACTTTTAACAGATGTAAGGAGTTAAAAATGGAAGAAAATACTAATATTTCCAAAACTTTAGGGAAAATTTAATTTCTTGGAGCACAAAATAGCTTCAGAATTTCATCTACTTTTAGGAAATGCCAACATTTGAAACATTTGAACGATAACTGTGCCCAGTAGAGCATTTTTTCGAAATATGAGTGTTTTAAAAGTTCTAAAATAATGGTCATTTTTGAGCTCGTAAATTTGTAACTCGAAAATTATTTGATCTTGAGCGCTAATATCTGCACTGGTGTTTATCCGTGCATCACTCTTTGTTTCTTAGTTTAGACAGAATTTTAAATCCTTTTAAACTTGTAAATTGCGTCCTAGAGTCAATTTATGTGGGAAATGTTTTTCACGTAAGCTATTCGCGAATTGGCAAACGCATCGTATGTACGAAATTTGCTTTTTACCAGTGTATTAGACATTAAATTACGTTCTAAGACGCTGGTTTTCAGGAGTATCTGGCCCATGTCGAAAGTCGCCAAAATCGACAGATGGGGGAAGGTGGAATTTGGACAGATCTATAAACGAAATTGAAGAAAAACCCCATATCTCCAAAACTATGGCAAATATTTCAATTCTCGTAACACAAACTACTTTTAAATTTATTCTGCAATCAGAATATGCCAACATTTTCCACATTCGGCCGATATGTCCTCTAGAGCATTTTTTAGATCTTTTTAAACTTGGATGATACGGTCATATTTGACACGTTGTAGCTCCAAAGCTATTTGATCTACAACGCTGAGATTTACACTAGTGATTATAATCATTTAACAAAGTGATCCCTCGTTAAAGGCTTTATTAGGGCTCTTGTTTGTCGTACACCCTAATCTGGACAATTCTATCTTACATCCGGATCGGGGAGATTTCTCGTCATAACATCTGTATTAGGAATATTACACCTTCACACATCTAGTCAGGGCGATACCTTGTCATACCTCCGGATCAAGGCGACCGTTCGACATACCTTCGGATGAAAACGATTTTTCGTCGTGCCTCCCACTCAAGGCGACTCGTGGCCCTGAAGTGGGTGCAAGTGTGGTGGCCAGCGCGTTAGGTTTTCGCACCTAAAGTACAGAGACTGTCCCTTCGTTTCGAGTTCATGATGGAGAGAGTTGAATTGCGATAGATTATTTTAGGTTCTCCGATCTATCTACATCTAATTCGACTGACGTTCCATTATAATTTCTGTCATCATAATGACCACCTACTCATCTATTTAGTAACCGTATCTGCTATAGGTATTGTAGACATCAGAAGCTGGTTAAGATTAGAAATAATTATAGCCGCCATCAACAGTGAGTGTCGGCTATAATCAGATCCAGTCCCAGGTCTGCTGCTCTGTCAGTCTCGGTCACTCAGGGCGTTGTGAAATGTGTTGTGAGCTCGTGATCTTACGAAGTAAGATCTTGCGGATCTCTGAGGTATGGGTACTGTAAGTTCCCTTGTCATACCCTCGTAGTGCAGCGGGTATTGGCGTTCGGGTACCGAGCAGACAGAATACAGAGGCGTGGTTTAACTGAAGACCAACCCAAGTCCGCAGCACGCCGCCTGCTAGGCAATGCAGCTTTTTAACCGAGGGGATTAAAACAGGATTCA
The DNA here is from genome assembly GCA_038098605.1 of Gryllus longicercus. Classification (NCBI taxonomy): domain Eukaryota; kingdom Metazoa; phylum Arthropoda; class Insecta; order Orthoptera; family Gryllidae; genus Gryllus; species Gryllus longicercus. The sequence goes on from JAZDUA010000760.1 coordinate 202,994, forward strand.
GAATAGGAAACAGCTAAATTACAATGCGTCAACGTCGAAGGGTAGTGGTGTACTCTACAGATCAGGGCGAGTGAATGAGTGAATAGTTAGTGATCCCAGACGCGTTAACTCTAATGTCATTAGACTCGTAAGTGTCATGCATTCTATGTTTCAGGAGGTGACGGTGTGTCTACCCTTCTGGAATGCAATATCCTGCCCCGACATACGCGGGGACTTACGAGGTTTCCTCTCCAAACTCTCTCCCCCAGTGGGACAACAAGAACAATCTCCATTCTCCGGATTCGTGTTCCGATTGACTGTCGTTTCCGCGCATGAGATCATGTGAAACATTTTTCAAAATGTGAATAGTTTTCGCGTAAATTTGCGTGAGATAAAATCAATTTTAGAGACAAGATTTTCAGGTATGGCTCCAAAATTTGTTTTTAGTTTTTTATTGGATAATGGGAAGTACGCTTATAAAAAACAAAGTGCCATTTTCATTGATGAAGCTCAATTTTCTAAAATTACAAAAGTGACAAATTATGCGATAAAATATGTATGATAGTTGCCCCAGCAGTTAAATTTATGAATGACAAATATGATCTGAATTGACATAGGTTAAAATTTTCGTTCTATCTGAGCAGAACTCCAAATCTTAAAGATGGTTAATTTTCATTGATCTTAGCATGTTTCAACTTTCAATCGCATTCCACCACCATTCATGTACGTTCGTAGCAGTTATATGGGTTTTTGTAATCTCACAAAGTATTATTTGAATTTGAATTAAAATTACTTAATTATCCTTGAAGAACTTTTCCTGTTATAATAAAATGGTAGGCAAGGATTTCTATGCTATGTGTCAAATGTAGTTATATATTTACTAATATTCTTGTAATGTTTTATGATCACTCGTTTGTAGATCCATTCAAATAAATGTATTATATTTATGTTACCCTCTATTTTACGTCTTTACATCTCGTTTCCTTTCGTGTTTCATTTTAAAACGACTAAATATGCCTATGCAAATGGTCTATTTCAATTTTTAAAGTTTTACAGCTTTCACGGTTTTATTGTTCTTCGAAAATATATCAAATCAATGCTAATTATTTGGTAAGCTTTGGAAATACATATTGATGCCAAAAGAAAAACAAATACACTAATTTTGATTTGTCTCACGAAAAACTAAATCCTGTATGTGACGTACAAGGGAGGAATATAATTTACTCACATTTCTTTGAACTTAAGAGTCTCTACTCCCGGACTTTTGTGATATACATTTTGAAGACACTAATTACTAACATAAAACTTGCACACATCCTGTTATACTTCTACAACTAGACGTGCTCATAGTAAAACTATATTTATGTCCAATAGCACAACAAGGTGTCATCTCAACATTTACTCAATGGGTCATGGAAACTGGACGAAACATGTGATATGAATAAAAATGAGCTTCTTTCTCGAGTTTTCAAAGCAATTGCTTCAAATAATATGAATAAAGGACGTAAGCAATTTCTCCAATCTTGAGCAATTTGTCTATTGCTTAGTAGTTGTTCGGCCGAGGAGCAATAATTGCTTACTTTTTGCATAAATAAAATCGGAATTTTCTTCTTGTGCGAAGTATTTATCTCTAATTTTTGTAGCAACTTAGGTGGCCGACAAAAATCATATCTACGTGGAATGCATAGAAGACAGGTTATACACAACTGTTGTGAACTGGTTGCGAGATTTTAGGTAGTGAGTGAATAAATGATGGAAAACTTCCTATGATTTCGCCAACAATGCACGTCATTTGTGTTACTAAACCTAACTCGGTTGACACAATCAGAAACAAGCACGCGTTGCGCGGTAACGTAGACAAAACAAACGAAAATCGACTAATCGCAACAGACCAGTTAGTGAGCAATTACTAAGAGAGGTAAGTAAATACTCAAAGTTTCACAAAACTTTGTATTCATATGAAAAGAAGCCATTTCTTACAAGAAGTAATTTCTTCTTGTTCTAACGAGCAAATGCTCTGGAATACTTCCTTATTTTTATATCATCCATTGTTTACAGCCGACTTCACTCTGTCACCTGGAAGCAAAAGGCCGAAATTTTGGGAGCAGCGTGACCGCTACCTGAAGCAACAGCTACGACGCCGACAGAGACGAAGCCTCTCGCTCAGGGTCGCGCTTCTTTTAGATCAGGTTTCACGGTCGCTGTTCAGTCAAGCCCGGTCATGTAATGTGTGTCTTTGGCAGTTGCGCTTCCAGAGTCCGTCGAAGATAATCGCCACTGCAGGTGCTCGGAGACCATATGCGCAATATCGGATTGAGCATGTTTCGTCAGTGTACAAGAAGATATTGAATTTTTATTCTGATAAAATGGCTTGACGGTAGTTCACAAGAAAGCCAGTATATACGAAGAGCACAACTCTTTCTTTAAACACAGTATAAATGGCTTCGCTGAAGACTGGACCATTATCATGACCTAGAAAATGACAATGTTTGAGATGTGTCACTTTTCTTGTGCACCGACTTCTTATGATTTCACATCTCTTCCGGGAGTCGGTGACAATTTATGGAGAACTGATGCTTAGCTTTCCAGCCCAATTAGGAAATGGCCAATGACGATTAAATGATTAGGTGTAGTGGTCTACTTGATACTTTTGTTTTGCCTATGATGCCATAATCAAAAGGTGAGAATTTACATGAGATTGGGCGTACAACCCTAATGCAGAACGGCTCTCGGCAGTAATAGATATTATTTTGGATTAGATGTAACATTCTAAAATAAAACTTCACAAAATTTGGCGCCAATTTCGCGAAAAATTTGAAAATGTGTTTAAGGCATCCCCAAAAATTAAAATAAATGTTTCAACCTCGCAGGGACTCTAGTTAGTTCAGATCGTTAGGGGAAATTTTGGAGATAATCGTTTGAACGGTTTAGACGCTTGCATTCACCACAAACAGACGCACGAATAGAGAGAGATGTTTTGTCGTCAATCGATTTTTAGGTATCTAGGATCCAAAAAACGTACATTCTGACTACCCAATGTGATGGAAGTAAATTTTATTTTCCAGAGAACGATTTGTACACTTTTTGGCACCAGAGCACCTTAATATAGGTTTTTCTGTCGAAAAATCGCAGATTTTTGCCGCAGCTTTACGAACAATACTTTAGTGTGTACTTTTGTGTGTACGCGCGAAAGTAAAAAATTAAATGTAAGTTTGGAAAGTGTAGCCGAAAAAAATTCTACCCGACAAATTCTATAACATCCATCTTTGAAAGAGGTTAAAATACTGAAACGAGAAAAAGAAACGCAATATAGGCAACACTCCGGCTGTGAATTCCACGCATGCTTTTAGAACACCTAGAATAAAAATAATTTTTAGAAATATATTTCAATCAATGTATCATTGTTTTGAGAATTTTTCCTCGGGACCGAAAGCTGAGAACATTCCACAGTGGTCAATGATATCCATCACTTAAAGAAAACTTAATTTGGGGATTTGTTATGCGAAATTTGTCTAAGAACGTGGCTAAACTCCCAGGTCATTCAAAAAACTCGGAAGTGCAAGACAATGCTTTATTGAGAGCAGCCTACGTTTTGCGCAATGTATTGTATAGACTCCGACAGTCCCTAGAACTGCTCCTTAGAAAGCTAGTTGCAATGCAGGAGATTTTTTATTGAACAGACTCATAACACCGACTCTTTAATCGTGAATTAGAGGAATGATAATAATACTGATAATGATGATGATGATAATAATAATAATAATAATAATAATAATAATAATAATAATAATAAACTCCCCCAAAAGCCAACCCTACGTCCGAGCACAGAACATCTTGGCGACGTGGGGGGGGGGGCAGGTAACAGTTGTTGAATTGTGGCTAACAGGGCATTGAGTGTCAGAGCGCCAATAGTTTCAGGGCACTGCCCATCACTTAGTATGGAGGCACCTCGGAAAACAGCCGCTGCGTGGGATGCGACAGGGCGCGCCTGGACAGTGTGAGATCCACCAGTGGTAGTGTGCCGATGAGGCGGGCAACTACCATGCTACCCGAACACGAACAGTCAATATCAATATGAACCCTACCCAACAACACCTAAGGGTAAACGATGGGGAAAGTGTTGGTGGAGAGCGTACTCCCGACCTCACGGCCCCGTCAACAAGTCAACGTACCATGAGGACAGATGAAATGAACGAATATGTGGTGCGATGCTACAATAGATTGAACTAGAGACATTGAAATTTCCATTCACTACTGAACTACACATATTAGTTCCGGAGAAACATCCCCCATGCAGTAAAACAGTGCAGAACGTAATAGATCAACGTAGATCAATATTTAAGAACAAGAGAATAGCTGCGGACAGAATCAATGCGATTATGGAAGAAGTGCCGAAAATTATCTTTAAACCAGGTACAAAAGGCATCGTGAGCAATGTCAACCACATAACAGTAGAGCGTTTAAAAGATGAAAGCTCACTAGATGACTTGCATATTCTGGTGTACATTGGATCAATGAGAGTTCTCATTGTTAATGGGCAACGCGTCAGTAGTACAAAGCTAGTGCGGAAGGAAAATCCAACACCCCACCCTGGGAGCGAAGACTATGTTCCAAGATTGATCACATTAGAAGAAATATTTACATACTGATCTAATACGCAAAACCGAATGCTTCAGCTCAAGTGAGGAGAACTGGTGTAATTAGCTTGAAGCGCCTGAAGACGAAGGAGAATACTGGACTGAACACCATACTAGACAGTCAAAAACAAAGGCTTGCTGCACTTGTGAAGAGGGTAAAACGTTACCGAAAAAAGTGAAGCACGTCGTAAAGACTTCAACAAATTTAGGAACAAGCAAAATAACGTCTTGAGAAAACTAAGAGCTCCAGCATCCATTAGGGAAGTAGACAAAGACATCAACCAAAAGGCGAGGAACATTTCAGTTTCTGGCAAAATATGACTGAAAAGCAGCATATGTCTAAATTGAAAACAATGTTAAACTGGACAATCAATGAAGAAGAGGTGAAAATAGCTCTGGCAAAAAATTGAACAGGAGGAAGCAGGACCCGAGGAATTGCATCATTTTTTGTTAAAGAAATTCACCAGAATCCAATCCACATCTTGCCAAGTGTTACACTGGTATCTTGGAAAACCCGGAGACGATGCCTTCGTTCTTCACAGAAGGGATCACCTACCTAGTCCCCAAAGAGAACACAGAGCTGATCCAGCAAAGTACCGCCACATAACATGCCTCCCAACACTGTTCAAGCTGCTTACATCCATAATAAACAGAAACATGTACCAACACCTAGACAGCAACACAATATTGGATGAAGAACAAGAGGAATGCCATACGGGATCACGAAGATGCAAGGAACGACTGATAGGAGATTCCATCATTACCAAGTGTATAAAACAGAAAGAAATCATTGTATACCGCATACATACACCACCAGAAAGGATTTCTGGTAGTGTATCGTGTCCTGTCCCAAACATTTGGCTGAATGAAGTGTTGGAAATCTAAGTGGTTAAAAATCACATGAAGGGATTCTGAGATACACAATGAATCACTGGAGTACAGACTTGCAACTGATTACTGGCAAAACGGACGTTCAAATTGGGAATATTAAAATCAAGAGAGGTATTTTCAAAAGCGATGCTTTCAGTCCTTTGTTTTGTCTTGCTGTGACATCACTAACAACGATTCTAAATCGGTAAGAAAGGGAATTTAAGCTGGGAAAATGAGGAGCACAAGTAAGTCACCTATTTCATATGAATGACTTGAAAGTGTATGGTGAGAACAAAAGTCATCTTCACTGCCTTCTAGATTATGTGGGAAAATTCAACAATAACGTGACCAAAAATTTGGCCTAGACAAGTGCCGAATTAGCTGTATGAGTAAAGGAGAATGAGTTGAACATCCTGGATATGAAGTAAACCAAGAGCAAGGCACCAACAAAGGAAGGGCCGAGGAAGAGTACTTCAAATATCTTGGATATTTGCAGGCTATAGGGATAGAAGACAAACTTGACAAGGAAGTGGTGGGTAATAACTACATCCAGAGCTCGCCGTCATGAAGACGAGTACACGAAGTTCAGGGCACGCAACAAAGCGAAAGCAATCAACATATATGCAACCTCAATACTCATTCCTTTGGACTGACACTGAACTGAAGAACATTGACATAAAAACAAGGGAAGAATTTTGTAAAGCCAAAGCACACCACCCACACAGCTCAATTGAAAGGTTCCGTATGCTCTGGACAGACGCAGGCAGAGGTATTCCTAGTGTCACGACCAAGCATTATATGCATGTGAAAAATCTGAGAGACTACTTCATTCCAAATGCAAAATCCAGTGAGTGGATGACTACAATTATGAAGACACCGCAGAGAGTCGCACCTCTTAAACTCTCCAACATAATGTACGAACCTTTCTCGAAGATCCCCGCAAACTAATACTAGAAAGATGTAGGACTAAAGCCCTCCACGGCCGTAATAGAAACACATTAGAAAACACTGAATTAAATATGCAAGCTCTTTCGGCTTACCTGCGAACTGGTAACTGTTTGCGGAAACGGAAGTCTTCATGATTGCGATTAAAGATCAGGTAATCGCAACAAGAGTTTACTGCCAGCATATCATGCATGAAAACATACAAGACGTCAATTGCGGAATGTGTGGCAAAAAAGAGGAGGAGATCGATCATATAATTTTTGGATGTCAGTTTTAGCGCCAAAACAATATCTTGACAAGCTTAATGGTGTGGCCAAAATGAATCACCAGTCTCTGAGAAGTATATTGGCGACGAGAAGCAGATGCCGTACTACTGTCATAATCCACCACCAATAAGAAAAGATGAGAACTACAAACATTACTTGAACCTCCCAATAATAACAGAAACTAGTTCCGAACAACATTATGGATGTTGTACAGTTTTTTTGAGATTGAAAGAAAAACTTACATCGATATAGCAGCTCTTCTACCAGCCTATCTGAAGAAAATACACACAGAAAAAATAACAAATACCTGACATTGGCAGATGAAATCAAATATATGTGGGGTATAACGAAAGTCATAGTGGTACCAGTTGTTATTTTCGTTGCAGGTGAAATCGCCAACACTCTAAACCGGGGGAAAAATGTCATACCGAATAAAATGGGAAAGATGTCATACCGAAATGTTACGTCCTTTGGCTAAACATACACGGAGTAAGATGTATGCATCCATAAGAGTGAAACAAAGATATGATGATAATAGTGATAATGATGATAATGATTTATTTATTTATTTACGTCAAAAAAGTTGAGAAATGTGTGTGACGATAATGATAATGATGATAAAAAGATTTAATCGTGCAAGTGTGCGTACGCGCGGGGTCGGTTTGTCACAAAAGTCGCAATTTTGCGCAAGGCGGGCTGTCGACGAATCTTTGTAGACGTTGTCTTTCAGTGGCTTTCGCGGCCTGCCCGCATGCCGGAAGGGCCTCGACCGTGGCGCCTCGCCGCCCTCAAGAGCGTCTAGGGCGGCCTTCGCTGGGGTGGCGGGCGAGCGCGGCCTCGGGCGCGGGGGCGGGGGCGGGCGCGGGGGCGGGGGCGTTCTGGAGGGCCCCTTCGCGTGCGGCGCGCGCGATCGTTGCGCCTAATTTCCGCCGTGACACGCAACGCACGCAAAGGGAAGCCGCCGCCATCGACCTCTCCCACGCAGCCCCCGGCGCCACTCCACACTGCGGGGAGACACGGGCGATTGCCCCGAGAGGAACCGCTTGGCGCCGTGTTGACGTGGCCTCGCGGGAGAGGAGAAGCGTAGTGTAGCAGCGCCCGGTTTTTGTCTGATCTTCATCACCATCTTCACTTCAGAACGTACGCTTGCTGTCTGTTTTTTTCTCGTCATTTCAAACTTCTTCCACTTTCCATTTACTCCAATAGTTTATGTTAGTTTGTGTAATTGGGGCGTGAATTTATATAAATAAACGAGCTTTATTAGAAATGCCATGAAAACTTTATTTTCCACTAGTGCCGGAAGCCCCAAGAAGTCTCTGAAGAGCCTAAAAATGACAGCCGATAAGGGGTAAGGCATCGAAAAGGAGGCCCTACTATAAATAAATATATACTTTTTAAATTTACTTTGGGCATTATGCCTGATAGCAAATTCTTCAAGCTTCAAAATTATCTAAACCCTAAATTCGATTGCAACTCCTGTGGCTAAATTACATTTTTTTCAATTTAGGGCATGTCTACTAAATACAGACGCCCTCGCAGACTACAAGTTTTATCACTTACACTTTTGTTTTTAGAATCTAATCTATTTTAAAAATTGTTGACTCTTGTGAGGATAGTCTCTATTAGTGCTGAAGGCAAACTATTTTATGTCTCGATAGTCTTATTTACAGAATTATTTTTTTCAACATCACATTGAATTTGCAATATGATTATTTGAAGTTTTAAAAATGAAGGGAATATACCTTCTATATTATCCATTAGTTGAAGTACCCTGCTTTGTCAGAGTATTTATTTAGCATACTTGTCTATTAGACAGGAAGAATGGTGTGTTCTATCTATAGTGTATCCCCATCCTAGTCTGTCTTGCCAAGCGCCGTACCTCCCAAAGCCACCCACCGTCCTTGCCCCATATGCCAGGCCACGCCAGGCCACGCCAGGCCACGCCAGGCCACGCCAGGCCACGCCAGGCCACGCCAGGCCACGCCAGGCCACGCCAGGCCACGCCAGGCCACGCCAGGCCACGCCAGGCCACGCCAGGCCACGCCAGGCCACGCCAGGCCACGCCAGGCCACGCCAGGCCACGCCAGGCCACGCCAGGCCACGCCAGGCCACGCCAGGCCACGCCAGGCCACGCCAGGCCACGCCAGGCCACGCCAGGCCACGCCAGGCCACGCCAGGCCACGCCAGGCCACGCCAGGCCACGCCAGGCCACGCCAGGCCACGCCAGGCCACGCCAGGCCACGCCAGGCCACGCCAGGCCACGCCAGGCCACGCCAGGCCACGCCAGGCCACGCCAGGCCACGCCAGGCCACGCCAGGCCACGCCAGGCCACGCCAGGCCACGCCAGGCCACGCCAGGCCACGCCAGGCCACGCCAGGCCACGCCAGGCCACGCCAGGCCACGCCAGGCCACGCCAGGCCACGCCAGGCCACGCCAGGCCACGCCAGGCCACGCCAGGCCACGCCAGGCCACGCCAGGCCACGCCAGGCCACGCCAGGCCACGCCAGGCCACGCCAGGCCACGCCAGGCCACGCCAGGCCACGCCAGGCCACGCCGGGCCACGCCGGGCCACGCCGGGCCACGCCAGGCCGGGCCGGGCCGGGCCGGGCCGGGCCCTCATGAACCTACTATGCTCGCTACAATCATAGTTGCTACCACCATCGTTATTAAGGGCTGTTTTAAAGATGCATTGTTGCGTACTTCCAGCAAACATCCAGTAATACTTTTAACCTGAAATTACTCAAAGCGTAATGGCGTTATTGGAATGAATTAAAAATAATTTACAAGGACGTTTTATGAGCGTTAAGAAACTTTTGATGGACTTAGATGGATTTCCTTAAACCTTTTAATATGCTTTCCAAACACGGAATAAGCCCATCTTAAATTTAGGTCTAAGGTGTAGGAAAGGAGAATAGGGGTAATTTTTACGAATTCTCATTATTACAGTAAAGTTTCTTTTGTTTTGAAGTTTATTAGTACGAAATTTTATTACGATTGCTATAAAACTGTAAATTTGTATTTGCTTGTAAAACAAACAATTTTTATGAAAAAAAAATTGAAAGCGAAGTAACCCACGTTATGCCCCACAAATCACTCTTCCGTTCGAAACATTCTGTGAAAATCGCATCGTCTGTTAAGTCGTTCCGGAGGTATATCCTCGGGCAAACAAACAAAAATCGTAAAAACAATTGATTTAATTTTTATGTAATATAGATAAGCATTTGAGATTTAAAGAGACAGCTGTATTGAAATAACAGAGAGACATGTTTTAATTTTATTGTTCTGGAGGATAAACCGCATATTTCACATCATTATCCTGGAGTGATTCGATTCTTTGGATTACTTTTTAACAGTGAACATGCTGCACGTATGCATATCTTCTTGTAATTTGTAAATTGGAAATTATAGAATAGGACATTTATGTCAAACGATTGTTTCCTATTTTATATATTTCACAAATCGATTATACTTGTAAATATCGAGGTTATCTTAAATTCATATCTGATCGTGGTGTTTTTGTACATTTTAAATTCTCTTGTTGAATCGGCATTACAGCGAAAAATCTACTTCAGAGGTTGAGGTTTGAAACTCTTGTACACAAGTTGTCTCAAGAAAAAAGGTCAATGTTTTGAGAGGTCACAATATCGATTATATCGACTATTCTAAGCCAAAACTGTTTATATGCACATATGGACTATTCCTAACGAATTAACAGATTCAAAGGTAGAGCTAGGTAACTGTATAGTAATGGGGGTGCCTTATTTTGAAGGATCTCTCAGGTAGGACTAGCTGTTTGTTATACTGGTATTATTTTCTCAACTGACATACGTTGTTTTTCAACTAATAGCCGCCGATAATAATTCAAATTTTCCCTAAACTCAAATAGAAACTATTATAACCCCTCTCTGGTATATATAGAGCTAAGGGAGTACATTTCAAACGTGACGCCTTTGGGATAGTGTTTATTTTCCCTCAAAAACAGGGAATTTCAGTCCAAAGAAATGCAAAGCAATTCCAGCAAATATTTTTCGGAACTGCTTCCCAGCGAGCCAACAGAACGCAATGCTACTCGGCCGACTCGGGCAGTCAACTGATTCAACACAAAACGTTGCCATTCGTTGGTTTATTCGGAAGTCTAGCTATATCTATTTAAGGCGCCGTTAGCACACATTGTTAAAAATTAACAACCAGACCAGCTGTATCGTGATCGCGTCGCAACGGAAGACATTCCCGCGTACCTCAAAGCTGTTAAATGATTTATTGACGATCGGTGCTTTCTTTCGAAGCTTCTTGGCGATATGTTCTCTGTGAGCCAGTTGTTGCGCGCCAGGGCGGACATAAGCTTGGTAATCCACGTACGCACGAATAAGATGTCAAAAACGGTAATTGATTAATCAGAGGATAGGTAACACAGATATTTTCTTGAAATGCTTGATGTTGCAAATCAGATTATAACGCTGATGTGTGCTGACAGTCTTAATTATTGTCATTGCAGGATGGGTTTCTCTTTCAAGGAACAGGGAAGGCGGATTTTAAGAAGTCGTCCACCAAAGATTCTAGCTCTTCCATCCCGCTAATGTGAAACAAATCTTTTCGAGTTCCACAACATATGTGCTACTACGTTTTACATTCTATAAAATCTCAAAAATTCTGCTGTCGACAGTAATGCACCTTTCAGTTCGTGTTAGGACACACGTGTTGCTTGTTCCTATGCATGTTAAAGTTACCGGGGAAATGTAGCTTGATCAGTGCTCTAAGATGAATGGAAGTAATTGGCGAGCGTATTTAGTGACATTCTACACACCCGGCATTGGAATCTAGTTGTAGATTTTGCATATAGAAGGGTACATACGTAAAATTTCGGTATGACATCTTTCCCATCTACTCTTCCTGTAGGCTTCGCACAAAACTGCAGGTGTCCAGAATTACGGGCTTCTGGAAGGATATGTACACATCACGGTTGAAGTCGAAGACGACAATACTGCGGTGCAGTGTGTTGGGGATTTCACCAGTAGCGCCAATAACAACTGGTACCACTGTGACTTCTGCCATACCACATAAGAGTTAATGCAACATTCCCCCAAGACGTGTTCGTGAAAAGCTGAGACATTTATTTATTTTTTTACATTTTAACGTTAAAACAGTTAAAAAGTGACGTTCTATGAGGAAAATTGTATTCTATGCACGTTTTCTTAAATTCTGGAATATTCACCCTAACCAATATACAAGTTGAATTATAAAAACTGGTGAACACGAGGGCGCATTGGCAAAAATTGATCAGAAAATACTAGCTCCCATGTCAAAAAAAATATTTGCGAAAGAAAAAAGCTACATGTTTTGTCCTCGTATTGCGGCCTTTGTGAAGGAATCGACTGCCGCGAGAACATGGAGAACGTTACTTTGAATAACAATATTACTCACTGAATTGCAGGAAACGTGCACAGATAGTGAAGTTAGATTTATTTTCAGAAACAAAACAAGGGTCCTCCTCAGCATTGGTTCAAAGGATAAGGGAAATTCGACGAAAAAATCTGAACGAGATGGAGGCCATAGATCACAAGCTGAGATGCGACACTTGTTACGCGTTGTTTAAAATTTTACAGTCCAAATAGTAACTAATTAATTAAATATCATTGTTGAAATCAATATTACTTTCCTTTTTGATATTTGGTATTGTCTCTGATTATATAGAAACAGTTATTCAGCAGAATATTCAAAGATTTTATTTGCACTTTAGGTTGTATTGTGGGAATTCTGATGTGGCATTGTTGACGTAATTTCATGAAGAAATAATGGAAGTCATCTCCGTCAACTTAATATTAAGTTGATTGAGATGACTTTTATTATTTCTTCATTTAAGCTTGTGTATCAATTTTACTCGTTTAATGTCATGTGTTGTAAAATAATGTAGATGTATGTGAATTGCTTTCTTGTGAGCTGTTGATACTGACACCAGATGAATATGTCGAGTGTTATAGTTATAGACATCAGTATTATTTGAAAATACGTTCTCACTCTTGAGTAAGTCATTTTTGACAAAAATCACTGATTCGTAAACCAAAAGGCAAGGAAATGGTATAGCTTAATAAAGAGAGGCGCACAGGAATCACGTGGGTAGTATTTGCTTATTCCTACGATTCTTTCTATACCTAAATGACTGTAAGCTGTAAGATGAGTTTCCTCAGAATATTATGCCATATCTCAGACGGGAATAAACATTCGTATAATATACCACTCAACGAGCAGCATGAAGGCTGATTGCATTCGAAAACGGTAGATAGTAGAGCTGACAGCTGAAACATGCCTTCGAGTACTATTTGTAGTGGGAACTCTTCTATTTGCAGAATGTTTATGTGTTGCGGGTAGCATATCACATTCACGAAATGACATCGTTTAGAACCGTGGAGAACACTGTGATCCGGAATTCTGCGCATAGCAATCCGTAACCATATTTTTCTGCAATAGCGGTGGCACTACCCATCGCAGAAGCCATATACTCGTACATACATCATTTGTGAAAATGGGCAGCACGTTTTACCTCCTAGAGTACCATTTCTCCTAGAGTATAGTAACAACAGTCACTACTGTTGGCTGATATTACTCGAAATAAGATGCCTTGGAAACATGCTCACTACAGCAGCAGGAAGGACAACATTTCGGGGCAAATTCATAATACCCTAGAGACAACTCTATCTCCGAAACACTTGAGGATAGGACATATGTTCATATCAACTTTTTTTTCTCGCCACGGAGTAGAGAGAATGTTATGTAATGCTATGCGGGAAAACGGCGAATTTTCGGCAGAAAAACTCTTAATGCTGGGCCCTCGTAACGAAATGGATAACGTAGATAAAATGCACGAAAATGGAAGTGGCTAAATTTAGAAGAAAAGAATTCTCTAACACGTGTTTTAGCCAGAATCCGTGTTGTGTGGATCCTTGATACTAAAAAATCAAATGACGGCACAACGCCCATCTGTCCGTGTGGAAACAACGCTAGCGGATAAACCGTTCTACCGATTTTCTCCAAAATTGATATTCTCCAATTGATGTGGCGGATGTCGCAGTTCCTGGAATTGCAGAACGAAATTGTAATTTTGGGGGGTATTTAACATGACGTCCCTAGGGCATTTTCCAAGTTTTCAAAAAAATGGCCCCAACGATTTTGATTAAATTTTGTTGTTGAATATTGTGAAGACGTTTAAGAGAAAGGTGCTGATCTCATGTTCGCTAAAAACGGCTAATTTTCGAAAATTGCAGAAGTTTAAAATGTTTTCAGAGTCTTCTTACAACTAAAATATTCAAGATAACCTTTTCCCTTAATGAAATCCGTTCTTTAGAGGTAGATTTTGAAATAAGGTCAGGTACAGTTTTTCGAAAATTGAGTACTGTTCGCGCTAAAACGCGCTCGCGTAAAATACGAGCTCTCGCTCGTGCTGTGTACGTGCTGTTTTAGCACCACTAGTTTTCTTAGAATTACCGATACTGTTACAGAAATTCATAGCAACGTACAAGATCGACTATTTGAGAAGTAAAAAAATACTTACCAGAAAAATGTTTTTGCTACAATAATTTACCACATTGCGTTGTTCATACAGTTGTAAGAAACGGAAAGTCTTAATCAAGACGCTTACAACCGGCTTCTTAAATTCCGAAGGAGTATATGTAATTTAAAATTTTTGAAACTATCGGTCTGTTGGATGAGAAAATTTTAAGTAATACAATTCAACGCATTTAATCACTTTAAAAATAAAAGTAACAACAGACGTTTCAGAAAAAACGTTACAAACTGCTAGGTCATCAACCAATGCAGTTTATAAGCAAAGCATTTTCTAAAAAATCGTTCAAACTTTTTCTTCAATTTTTCCACGGACAGAAGGGACGTTTAAAATAATGTCTATAACACATTTACAGGAAATAGATACTTCATTAACAGCCCAAACCAGAGTTCAGTGAATGATTCAACTTATGCCGACTTATGAGGATATGCCACTTCACCACCAAGATAGTTAATGAAATTCAAAACGCAAATTAATCTTGTGCTGACATCTATTGATAAAATTAAGAATCTTTTTTTCAGTCACTTCACTCTTTCAACAGAACTATATTAGCATGTTATAAAGCATTAATCTCGAAATATCAATTTTATGAGTTGGGTAATTTGTATGCCCTCCGCCTTATATACACTATGTACTTCGAACACAAAGTAAAAATACGTAATAAAGTTCTTCTCGTAGAAGGCATTATTTTAACCCTCTAATAGAAGAAAGCTTGCTTCGTAACAGCTGCTGGCTTAGCTGGAGCTTCATAGCTGTTACTGGCATAGATCCGATTTATATTAAAACCTCAAAATTTTCGAAAATGGCAAATATTCTCGTTATCTTTATTTTCTAGTATTTTAATCATGTACTACATTTTAAATTGCATTCTAGAGTTCTAGAGTCTTAAAGAAAGGTATTAGTTAAAGAAAGGTATATTACGTCATAAATTATTTCATGTACACTTGTTTTGAAATATCGAGTATGTTTTTAGTTAAATCATGATAATTTCGTTAGGTTCCGAAATCTCCGAGTTGTAGAGATGTTTCTAGAGACACTTATGATAGACCATCGTTCTATTATCTTCTATTCTATCTATAGATACCCGACGGAGAAGGCCAAGCGTCAAGGTTCAAATCCATTGGAAAGCAAATAACATTGTTTTATTAATAATATCTTCCGAGCAGGATAGCCGTAGTCTATTGGACATTCTGGGCCCAAAAGTTTCATTTTTGACTGTGACAGACATCTTCAGTGGTTACTGATACAGGCAGCATCCTTTCAGACAGCTAAGTAGTGGCTGGTAAACATTTCTTCTTTGTTTTCGGCGCTGGGGCACTGGTGATTATCGGCCAGGGCGCTGGTGTCTGCTGTTGACGTAGGAACGGTGATCCTTTCCTCTTGTTTGTTAAAATTAAAAGGATATTTAAGAATCTCAATGGCCTTACGGTGTAGTTTTTCTTAGTTTGACCAAAACGACAGTTCCTTTTATGATGCAGAGAGACGGGTGTTAATGCTCCGTTGAGTGGTCCTGATGTATACAGCGCACCTAGAACAGGGAATTCTTTTAACACCCTTGTTTCCTTAAACTTGTAAGGATACAGCATAATACTTCGAATATAGCGAAATAAGTCGTTAGAAAGCCATTTTCATTCAAATATTCTGATTTTGAAAAATTACCGATTTCTTTGCAAACCTCTCGCTCTTCGTTTGATTAAGAATCTTTCAAGGGAACGCTGAAATTATAATAGGATAATAGTGACTAAATTATAATATGGCTCTTACCAGTAAAACAAGAAAATGTGTGTTGTTGTAGCACCCAGTATCTTTTTCTATGAATTAAATAAAACATGTCCATATGAGGTTTACAAGCTTACTACATGATCTGATGCAACCCAGCTATAGTAATTCTTCTAATCAATGCATAACTGGATATTAAAACACCATGACTTGTTTTTGGCTTCGAACATTGGATATAATATCTTGTTTATTGACAGGACCGAAGAACTTTAAAAAGTATTCTATCGGGAGAGTTGGGTCAGAGCAACTGCTGATGTCACTGCAGTCCCTCTGAGCGGACGTCCTAGGTTCGAGTCCCGACGGTGGCAGGATTTTTCACACTAGCTTTTCAGCTAGTTCAAATTCAGTCGCTGTCTGGAGGAGAATTCTAGCGGTCGGCAGCTATGATCGGTAGTTTTCCGTGGTTTCCCCGATCAACACCAGGCGAATGCCGGAACAGAACCCTAACAAACGAGACAAGGACCGCGCCCAATCTTTCCTACCTCTTCCTTGTCCTATCCTCATTCCTTAGACACACTTACACTAACATGCTCTATACTAACCCATATGCCGGGAGACAGGTCGAAAACGTAGAACTTGTCTCGGCTATGTCGGTGTCCCGGTGGTGGGAGATGCCTGGTTGCGGGAATCCCCGCTCGCCGACGGTAGGTCGGCTCAGGATCTCGCTATACCGCGATCGAAGACCACAGCAACCTCCCGAGCAAAAACTGTAAGCACTACACTTACAGAACTAATGCCCTTACACGATCGGAATCACTATCAATGAATAAATCAAAAATATTGTTTTTAGACAACTTAAAACTACGGCAGCAAATGTGACTTCAGAACTCACTACTCAGTTGAGTAATGCTGCGTCCTCAAAACGTTAGGCGGGAGATTCACAAAGCAAACATTCATGGAAGGGCTGCAATTGCAAAACCCTTTATAAGCCCACCCAAAGCTGCGAAAGAGTGGTGGCCACGATCATGAAACATGCACACGTGATGACTGGCAATCAAACTACTCCTAGTGAAAGAAGAGAAAGGCTGAAAATACAAGATGAACTTAGTTTCAGTGCATGATGTGAATTAAACAAGATTGCATCATTTGAAGCCTTTCAGGCCGGACTAAAGACTAGAAGTGTGGGTCCTTTTTCAGTTACTGAAAATAGCGAATTTGAGAGCTTTATAAGAATTAACGATAGTGATTTTTTTCTGTTCCAGAAAACATTTTAGTTTCGACATATCTAGTTTGTTAGAAGTGAAGATTTTCAATAAAAATGTGAGCTTAGCAATGAATACTTATAAGTGAATACTCAAAGATATTCTTTTATGTGATGATTGGACAAAATTTGAAACTTTAATTATCTATTTGGCGAGTTTTAATCTTAAAGAATTATCAGAAGAGGGGAAAAAAGTGCAAAGGAGTATCAACTTGTTACAAAGTGTTTGTATTTCTGAAACTGAAGATAGTGATATTGTTGAAAAGAAATTGTTTGTGGCCCCACTTCAATTAGTGTTTAAGAACCAATTGTTAAATGCTATCCTAAGACAGCTTTATTTTAAGGAATGCGTAGCATAAAGTTCCATGATCAGGACCAGCAATGTAACATTTCTAGGATAAGCATATTTTTGTACAATGAGTAAATTGTGAAATGAGAAGATAATTCTCAATTAAGAAAATTAATTCACTATGTTCTCATCTTTAAAAGTATATATTTAATTTTTTTTTAAAGAGTAATGTTTGTCCAGCTCATGTCAAAAAATCTTATTCAAATTACGAGGCAAAACTGTTTGATAAAAGGCACTTTTTCAGAACAAGAAATAAGTTTTCTCTATTGAAATTATATATTCTAGTATTTTGCAGTCTCTTTTTTTAATCAAGGACATCCACTTTTAAATAAATCCAAATTACTCTCATAATTTTATTCAACGAAGATTTACAACATTTCAGTGACTCTTCGGTGTCTCTCAAGTAAAACTGAAACTATCTTAAAAATTAGTCTCAAATGAATAAGCCAAATTGGTATTTTCAATATTCGCTAAGTTAAGGAAGAACAAAAATTTTCAAAGTTCAAAATTAAATAACATTATACCCTATTCAATATGAGGTTTAGGGGTAGAGAGGGTGTAGGAGTAGAGAGGGTGTGGGGGTAGAGAGGGTGTGGGGGTAGAGAGGGTGTGGGGGTAGAGAGGGTGTAGGAGTAGAGAGGGTTTAGGGGTAGAGAGGGTTTAGGGGTAGAGAGGGTTTAGGGGTAGAGAGGGTTTAGGGGTAGAGAGGGTGTAGGGGTAGAGAGGGTGTAGGGGTGGAGAGGGTGTAGGGGTAGAGAGGGTTTAGGGGTAGAGAGGGTGTAGGAGTAGAGAGGGTGTAGGAGTAGAGAGGGTGTAGGGGTAGAGAGGGTTTAGGGGTAGAGAGGGTGTAGGGGTAGAGAGGGTGTAGGGGTAGAGAGGGTGTGGGGGTAGAGAGGGTGTGGGGGTAGAGAGGGTGTGGGGGTAGAGAGGGTGTGGGGGTAGAGAGGGTGTAGGGGTGGAGAGGGTGTAGGACCAGAGAGGATTTAGGGGTAGAGAGGGTTTCAAACCTTTCTCGCACCCTGAAGATCCTTCTCCCTAGATTTTTAAGCTCGCTTCACGAGCAAAATCTTGTTAACCCGCTTACGGTTCAAATGCGTGCAACTGTGAAGGTGTAAGTTGTGGTCAAAGGTGGGTTAGTTAGAATATATGTATGTATATATGTATGTATGTATATATGTATGTATGTATATATGTATGTATGTATATATGTATGTATGTATATATGTATGTATGTATATATGTATGTATGTATATATGTATGTATGTATATATGTATGTATGTATATATGTATGTATGTATATATGTATGTATGTATATATGTATGTATGTATATATGTATGTATGTATATATGTATGTATGTATATATGTATGTATGTATATATGTATGTATGTATATATGTATGTATGTATGTATATATGTATGTATGTATATATGTATGTATGTATATATGTATGTATGAATGTATGTATGAATGTATGTATGTTTTTTTAATACAAATTAAAAACATTGTACGGCCAGTCAAAACTCCACTAAATGTGCTTATAAATGAAAAGGGTGATAGAATAGAAGGTTTGGACGACCGACTAAAAACCTGGAGTGTTTTGAAACACTGCTTAATCAAGAAACTGAAACCGACCGTGATTCTATAAATCTGAGCTACGATTTAGAGACAATCCCTTCTGATGAGCCTCCAAATAAAACGGAGATTAAAAATGCACTTCAGTTCCTTAAAAATAATAAAAGTCCAGGTAATGATCAAATATCAGCTGAAATGTTAAAAGCCGGCCAAGATGTAACAGTCAGTTTGTTACACAAACTATTTAAAAAATTTGGTGTGAAAAGCAAGTCCCTCAAGATTGGAAAGAGTCAATCATTATTCCTATCCACAAAAAAGGCAACAAATTCCAATGCGAAAACTACAGAGGCATATCCCTGTTGTCAGTGCCAGGAAAAGTCCTGTCCAGAGTGCTTTACAACCGACTCTACCCTTTTATCAATTCATTCATCAAAGATACGCAATGCGGCTTCCGCTCTGGACGCTCAACAACTGATATGATTTTTTACAGTCAGACAGTTAGTAGAAAAAGCATGCGAACAGAACACATCACTCTGTATTGGATTTATAGATATCGCCAAAGCTTTCGATTCTGTCGATAGGGAGATACTCTTTAAATTGTTGGATAACATCAAATGCCCACCCACAATACTAGTAATATTAAGATCACTGCACAGTAACACTTTGTCTACTGTAAGAATAGAAAACTCAACATCCGCGCCATTTGAAATAAAGACAGGGGTAAAACAAGGCTGCGTTCTTGCACCCTTACTCTTTATACTTTATATGCATGCCATTATCGAAAGTGTTGTTAAGAAAAAACGTGGCGGTGTCGAAATAAGATTCAGAAGTGACTTTAACCTTTTCAACAGAAGAGCTTTACACGCAAAAACAAAAACGACGGAAAAACACATACTTGATTTGATGTTTGCAGACGACAGTGCCCTAGTCGCTAAAACACCTGAAGCCCTGCAAGAAGTTCTCAACATATTTAATGAAGAAGCAAGGAAGTTTGGTCTGAGGGTAAATGAGGGAAAGACGGAAGTAATGTTCGTAAACTGCAGCCCAGCTGTTATAACAATGAATGGAAAAACCATCAAGGAAGTGAACAGTTTTAAATACCTGGGAAGCAACATCCAGAATGACTGTCAGATCAAAAATGAAATTAATCATAGAATCAACAGCGCCAGTCAATCCTTTCAGAAATTGTACTTGCGGGTGTGGAAAAGGCACGAGATCAACCTGAAAACCAAGCTTCTAGTATACCAAACAATTATACTGTCTACACTATTATATTCCTCTGAAACTTGGACCCTACTAGAAGAAAGCAAAAGAAGACTTAACGCATTTCATCAGAGATGCCTCCGTACAATCTGCAAAATATCTTGGATGGAAAAAATTCCAAATGAGGAGGTCCTGAGAAGAACAAAAATGCTGACAGTAGAAAATCTTATTAAAATTAGAAGATTGAGATGGGCGGGACACATAAGTAGAATGAATGAAGAGCGAACTCCGCACCAGATAGTCTTTTCAGAGCTGAAATGCGGAAAAAGACCCCAACAGAAGCCGAAGAAAAGATGGTTAGACATGCTCAAACAAGATATGCGAGAGCAAAACATCTACGAGAAGGAATGGAGAAAAGTAGCAGCAAATAGAAACGAATGGCGCAGGCACATTCAACAAAAAACCGTAGAAAGGCAAGAAATGCAAAACCTGGAAGCTGAAGAAAGAAGGAAAAAAAGGCACGAAGAAGAGGAAATGTACAGTTGGAAATGTCCGATATGCGGATTCACAAGAGAGGGAAGATCCGGGAGGCAGTACGTCAACTCCCACCTAAGCCAAGCCCATAGGAGTCAAGTAGAAAAGTTACGCCAACGACAAGAAAACAGTAGCCCTAGATGCACTGTCTGTAACATCAATTTCAAAAAGAAATCCGGCCACAGCAGTCATATGAGACACAAGCATCCAACCTTGACAGCAGAAAATACACTGAAGCCAATTAAATTAAGAAAACCGCAAAGTTCCTCCCACAGCGCTAGCCCCACACAGATTTCTCAACCCCAGTTATCCGGACAATCAAGCTCTGGCTATCCATTCAACTGTGCATCTTGTGGCAGAAATTTCAAAACGAAGGCGGGCCTTTCCAACCACCGACGAGGCGCGCTGTGCAAGAATAGGATGGAAGAAGAGGTATCATCGGCCACGATGGAAACCTGAGTCATGAATGTATGTATGAATGTATGTATGTATATATTGTATGTATTGTATGTATATGTATATATGTATTATTGTATTATGTATGTATTGCAATGGTGCAGTGAAAAGTAGCAATTTTTTTATATAAGCTCGTATTGTGGGTCCCTGATATAAAAAAGTGGAAAAATCTTTCTCAAGATTTAAGGTCTTATAAGAAGAAATGCGCCGATGACGAGGTAGCCGCCTGGGAGAAGCTGGGATCCCAAGGGAGAGCGGTTAAGGCGCATATAAACGATCCGATTGGAAATGCCTTTTTGAAAGATTATCATCTTCTGAAACCTGGTCTTTTTATCACTGCACTCCAATTGAGATCAAATACCGCTGTCAATAAAATTACTCTTAGTAGAGGAAGCCCAGAGAGGATGTTTACTGCAGGAAGTGCAATACAGCGGTAGAAACCATGAATCACATCCTCGATCAGTGCATTTTTACGAAGCCAGCTGGACTAAATCGTCATGACGAGATCAAGAACTTCATAGAAGTGAAGATGCTCCGGAAATCCGACATGGTGGTGTCCACAGAAGCCACTTTTTCCGTTTTCGAAGGGGTTAGACTCAAACCTGAACTGGTAATAAAAAGCCGGGAAGAGATCCACGTTGTCGATGTGACCCGCCACGATGATGAGTCTAGCCTTCTAAAAGCAGGGGAGGAAAAGGTGATAAAATACCAACCAGTCATCCCCGTGGCAGCCCAACTTCATGGAGTACCCAATGCCTTAGTCCTGCCGGTGGTGGTGGTAACCTCTATGGCTATGCCAAGAGTTACAGTCAGTGCCCTCAAGACCCTGGGGATCACGTCTCGAGGCGATTTGTTATCTCGTTAATTGCTCTCTGAAGCTCTATTAAACTTCACACACAATTTGTAAATTACGACGGAGCAATTTAGCATTGCTGGTTGTAAATGGAGAAAAGAAACTTCAATGTCCTGTGGGGAAGTCCAGACAACCCATTCGATCCTAAAATGCCTAGGAATTACCCAGTTACCACGACTCTAAGTAGGAAGTGTATGCTATTTAATGTAGCATATAGAAACTTGTTTAGTCAGGATTCACGTTTTATGGGTCCTCGATGGCGAAAAATTGGTTTACAGCTAGATACGTTTGTCGGTATTCAACACTGGCGCCAAAACCGTCCAGATGCTTTTTCCAAAACTGATAGTCTACGATTGATTTGCTCGAACTCGTCCTCTTGCGAATTTGAATCGGATATATTTATTTTGAAGGTACTTTGTACGAAGCCTAAAAGAATGTCAAAGTTTTCTCAAAAATGGCTCTAAATTTTTGGTTAATTTGTTTATACAATAGAGCAAAGTACACTTAAAAGTGGCGCAAATCTAATTTTCATTAAACTCTCAGAATTTTCAAAAATTGCAGAAGTTCAAAATTTCAAGTTATTCAGACGTATACCTTTAAATTATATCATGTACATTTATTCAAAAATGTGTGGAGTTTTCGTAAAAATGCGTGATATTGCGTGAAATATAGATTATTTTAAAATCATTTCCTTAATGGAGCAATTCCCAGTTTCGATGATCAGAGAAATCTGGAAAAGTGAAAAAAAGAACGAAAATACGTGCTACTGTAGCACGCCCAGTTTGTTATTTTATAGCCTAGGTAATAGAATGTGTTAACCTTTTCTATTATCTTATTGCCAAGGGCTATTTTTGTTCTTCATGGTTCATATTCTTTGAATGCCATGGTCTTCCTTTTCTCTGAAGGTATTGTCATACTGTATTGTTTAGCTATGACATTCCGCTTATATATTGCTCTTTGATACTATCTCCCATAACGGGTATTATAAGGCGGTCGTTCGAAAACAATACGGTAGTAAAATTTGAATTAGTTATTATGAATTGTCTATTGCAATTTTTAAGTCATTCTTTATGATTTTGTCAATATTCACTTATATATGAAGTATACTTGAATATATGAAATAAAATAGGTGACAATGGGCAACTTTGTCATAAACATTAATGAATACTCGCAGGTTGTTTTTCATTTATTGTAGTGATTATTATGTTCCAGTTTATTACGTAGTAAATATAAAATATAGTAATACTACAGCAAAAAGTGGCGATTTTCAGTCAGAAAAACTCGTATTATGAGGCCCTGATACCAAAGAAGCGGACAAATCGTCTTTATATGCGCAGTAAATTACTTCCTCTAACTCGTTGTGTATTTAGAATTTACGTTTGTTTGGATCTTTAAAAGCGAAAAAGTTGTTTATGCCAATTGTCTGTCTCTCGTCGTCTGTGGTCAACATTAGCGCCAAAACCGTTGCTCCAAAATTGATATTCCCCAAACGATCTGGCCGAACTCGAGGCTCTGCGAATTAAAAAAAAAATTGAAGTGTACTTTACATTAATTCTTAACTCCATTTTCAATTCTCAAAAATTGTACATTTTTTCTTCATTTTCTCCTGATGTAGAGTAAAGTACGTTTGTACAAATAGCGCACGTTTCATTTTCGATGAATTCGTATTTTGAAAACTTGAAAAAAAAGGAAATCTACAATAATGGCGATAAAGAAAATTTCAATGAAATTTGTTCTTTAATTCTAGATCTTGGGCTAATGTCTATGAATATCTCGAATTTTTGAAAATTGCCAATATATATGTTATTTTGTTTTTAAAGTCTAGTTAAGTTTCAATTCTCCTGTGAGGTTAGTGGTGTTAGTGTAATGGGGTATTAAACGTACAAATCTGAGTCCGAATCTAAACTTAGCAAAAACATTGCTGGTTTTAAACACTGTTCCAGTTTCAAGTGTTATAAAAAAATTGCTCAGCCGTTACAAATAATGCGAGAAAAAGTGTATCGCTACTTTATATAGTAGGCATATGTTTAATTTAATTCAAGCGAAATATTCTTTACCATCTTGTTTATAAAATTTATTGATGTTAATTTAGCCTATGTAGACACGAATTTATTAATTCAGTAACTGAGACAATCGTACCTACACACTTTTTTATGTCATTATTAATTTTATTTCTTTTAATCCCTTATTATTTTTTATTTGCACAATTTATAATTACAAGTTTTTATAATTTATTTATTTGTTTATTTATTTGTTTTTTTATTTGTTTGTTTGTTGTGGCACTGTTGATAGTATAAATGCTTCCGAAAAAGGTTTATGCGTTATTAAAAAATGATAGAACTCTGATATTTCTTTTTCTACTAATTCACAGAATTGGAATTACTCCATTGAAGATATTTATGAACTTTATTTTTTAATCGTATCCAAAGCTTATCGTAAAAATTTTCGGTCGTATCCGAATCATATAAAATGTCTTCCCTTTAAACCAGCTCCGAGCACAATACCACTCCATGATTCTAGGTGAGAGAGAATGGCGTGGCGCGGGTTATCGTTTCCTTCACGCCACGTGGCAAACCGGAACAGTTCTGCCTGATACCAACGGAACCATATCACCACTGTCAACCGAGAATTTGCCGTTCTCCAAGAATAACACCAAGGTAGGCTTTTAAGCGGTCGCCTCCCCGCTATTTCGTGGATAGGGCAATCACCGGCCCACTTAGTCAGTGACTTGTAAATGCACTTCGCATAGTGGCACTCTAAAACGATTGCGTATCGGATGCGAAATGTGCCAAGTGGCAAGTTAATTGTACATGACCATTTCAGAGACATGCTCATGCCTTCGGCAGGGGATGTGTGTAAACTAACTTTTGGAAGAATTGCGTACTTTATCAGTTAAAATATATTGAGATACTAGCTGACCCGGCCACGCGTTGCTGTGGCTAAAGTTTTTGTTATATTACATTATAGTAAACAATCTAAGAGGAACAATAAGAGAACATCAGTCACGGAGTCCACTATGCTTTTTCACACAGATGGTATTTGTAAAAAAATATGGTGATCTCCTTATTTGACTTTCTACTACTATAACCCTTTAGTACAATGAAATTATTTACCAATAAAGACGAAAATATTGATGTTGGTATACAAATTCACTGGATTGAGATTTGAAGGGGAAGTACGTTGAACACAATTAATTAAAATGTTCTTACACTTGATATTAAGCAGAAATCAATAGGTACAAAATAAAAATTTATCAGATTTATTATTTCCATTTAATTTGTATAACAAATATAAGTACTATTCAATTATAAATACTTTCAAATTCAATTTAATTTAACACCAATCGGTGCACAATGTTTTTGGTTAACCTGTCTTTAGCTAACACAAATATATTAGACGGTTTCCCAACACGTGAACACGCAACATATAGTTGCCCATGAGAAAAACATGGATTTTCCAAATCTAAACCACAAATGGACATTGTTTGACCTTGAGATTTATTTATAGAAATGGCGAAAGCTAAACGAATTGGAAACTGTAGCCTTTTGAAGGGTATGGTAGAATCTGATGGTATCATCGGAATACGTGGCAGCAGGACCACTTTTCCTTTAAACTTCCCAGCCAAAATGGTTGCTTCAAGAATGTTTCCGGTGATCTTTTTGATGACCAAACGCGTACCGTTACATAATTGAGGTGGATTCAAATTACGGAGGAGAATAATAGTGGAACCAATCTTTAATCGAAGATTATGTGGTGGCATTCCAGGGATATCTAATGAATTTAAAAATTCAATCGGAAAATTTACACTTTCATTTTCATCAACAACAGTATCGATTGATTTAAAAGACATCATATCGCCTGGTAATAACTGTAGTATCTGGAAGTTAATTTCGTCAACATCAACGTTTTTGGCTGCCAAAATCGCCCGTTGACTAAGCCATTCATGATTCAAATAATTATTCTGTATATCCGGGAAAATACTCTGAATCAATTCATTTTTATCCTGAACAACAGTGCAAAAATTGTCTGGTAGTTTAATGCATTGCGTATTTGGTTGCAGTTCTATTTTACCGTTCCCAATATCTGCAGTCCTGATTCTTTGAGCTGCATTTCTTGTTTCGATTTGTTCTGGTAATTGCTGAGCTCTTTCAACACGTTTGCGTCGTGACCCTTTGCTGCTCGCGTTGTTGAGGTTAGATTTTTTCGGTGGCATTTGACTGAAAATAATAATAATAGTTTAAATATTAGAAAGAGGAACTGAAAAACATGTTATCATAGCACATTGAAATAATAAGTGCAAAATAATTTTAAATGGAGGTTAAATAATCTTAATATATATAAATCTCGTGTCACAGTGTTCTTATGATATTCTCTTGAATACGTTCGTTACACTGTTATTGAGATTCTTGTGCATGACCTTCTGCTGTCCTGATTCTTGGAGCTGATTTTTTACCATAGCAGCGCCATCTATTGATTACTTACTCAACCCAGTCGAATGGTGTCGACATCTGTTAGAATCATTTGGAGTTAACAGATAATTGCTTCATTGTACATCTCTGGTGTATAATCTATGTTTTGCCATTGATTTGTTTGTCTAATTCGGTGCAATATGTCTTCTGTCATACAATTTTTATATTTTTCCCACAAAGTTTGTGCTTGCGAGGGATAACATGTCGTCAAAATAATTGCAAACAACTGACGAATGTTATTCGGTGTTGATGTCAACGCAGCATCAGCAAGCGTTAAGTCCCAATGGTTATCGTCTTCTAGCAATTTCAGTTCACGACATGCATCCTGGTATGTATTGAATACTCGACCATTAACTGTTCGTAAAAATTCAAAAGACGTTGGTCCGGAAACATTCACCAATAACAAACGTAAATAGAAGCACTCACGTTGCTTTGGATGTACCGTGTAAAGTCTCCCCAATGTCTTAGCTTTGAATATGCCTGTAATGGAAGGATGTGGTTTTCCTTGTTTCCGTGGCAGCACAACGCGTGCAACGCGTGGCCGGGTCAGCTAGCTGATTGTTGTATTCTTAATATATATAAATCTCGTCTCGTGTCACAATTTTTGTCCTCAATGGACTCCTAAACCACTTAACCGATTATAATAAAATTCGCACACCATGTGCAGTTCGATCCAACTTGAAAGATAGGATAGTTTAAATCTCAAATTATAGTCGCAATTTTAATTTATTGCTAATTATTTGTCTGTTATTATTTGACAGTCACAATTATCTACAATTATTACAACAATCAAATTTGTAATAAATTAGCAATAAATTAAAATTGCGACTATAATTTGAGATTTAAACTATCCTATCTTTCAAGTTGGATCGAACTGCACATGGTGTGCGAATTTTATTATAATCGGTTAAGTGGTTTAGGAGTTCTTTGAGGACAAACATTGTGACACGAGATTTATATATATTAAGATTGGACGGATCTTATCTTGAATATATATTTCCATCTAGAGGGTATATGATTCGGGGAGTGCCAAAGTATTTCCCAAAGCAAAATAATACATAATTATAATTGTATTCAATAACAGCTTCAAGTAGCAAAATTATAAAAAGAGAGAAAAAAAAATACTAAAATTATGATTTTCTTTGAGAGGTCGAATACCCCGTGCCTTAAATTCATTCCGTTGTTCATGAAATATGCCACAGGTATAATATAAGGATTAGAGAAGATGGATCTGTTAAAATATTTTTTCGTTTTCTGGGGAAAATAAATCTACTGATGCGAAAGAGTGACAAAATCTCTGACTGCTTGTAGGGATGAAGATAAACATCCAATAACATATTTTTGTTACATAATAGTCAAAATGTCAAAGTGGCGTAGCAGAAGCTTCTCTTCATGGGAAGTTAATAATAATATTGGAAGAAATTTGATGGTTGTCAACAGGTATAGTCAGTCTATCGCCTACCGCAAACGAACAACCTGCTTCAGAGTTCACTTGATATTTTTAATTAGTAATACTATTATTATCCCCTAAATTCAGGACTTAAGGTGGCAGGTATTGGCTAAATATATAACCTACTCCAGGGTGCAATCAGCTTCCTAAGGAGCAGCTCTAATGATTGTGGGTGCCTATTCAATTCTTCACCCAAAATATGGGCTCTTCCCGTCAATACTATGTCCTAAGTCTTTTGAATGACCAGGGAGTTTAGACATTCTGACGTAGATTCTCAGGGCTCCGAAAATTATTGATACGCGTAAATTTTTTCGCTAATATATGTCAAATTCCAAATTCCGAACACTTTTATTTAAGTCGTTTCTATGCTTCCTTTAGTTCGCAGGTTCATGTATAAAATTATAAAGCCGTTACAGTTAATGTGAGAAATTATGTACTGTTGTCGCACCCCTATTTTCTCAATAAAATTAGTTCTTCAAAATTAGACATTAATTAATGTCAAGTACATTTTACTTTCTCGTCTTACTAAGTAAGAAGAAAAAATATTGTAATCGTACGCCGGAAATTGGCGATTTTTTAAGAAAAACTCTTAATGCCAGCCCTGCTAACAAATAATAATAATAATAATAATAATAATAATAATAATAATAATAATAATATGCCTTTATTAATATGGCGAGGCTCGGGCCATCAGGCCCGCTCTTCCGCCTGACCACATGTCACAAGTATACAGAGTAATGTATTAAATAGTAAAATTACTAAAAAGTAATGTTATCTAAAAATTTAAAAGTAATATAATCTACAAGTTGTAAGTAGTTAGTGGAAAGCAAACGTCATTTAAAGCAACTTATAAATAGACAACATCAGAGGTTAAATGGATAAAATGTTACAATAATAATTTTGAAATAATTTTAAAATCAAGTCTGAGATTGAAAATACAATTTGAATTAAATAAGATTATGTGCTTTAAATATCTGCGCGCTACGCGACAGCCTGGTATTCACCCCGAGCGACTGTGATCTATTAATACAGAAAGACACCATCACACGTCGCTCGATCCTGGAGGAAAACCCGCTAGTCGGGGAAAACCCACCAGGCAGACTGTGTCCTAATACAATGGAAACTAAGCTAACATGAAGTAACGGGTCTTTGGGATGGTATCCTCAGCTGCGGTCCATGCTGCAAAGGGTGGTTTTCTTGTTTAAAACCGCCTCTGCTCCTACGAATGAAAGTACAGTTCCGGCAGTATCAAACAGGTCGCAAGAAAGTAACATTTACAAAAGAAACATTAATGTTATTTCTAAAACATATTAATCTTAACAATCCTATGAAATAGCTTTTATTTGACCCGTAATCTACAGTGATTTAAATAGCAAAATGGTGTATTTTACTTTGTAAAAAAGTCATGCAGGTGCTTCTTAAAAGATGTTAATGAAGAGGAGTTTTTAATATTGGGAGGCAATTTATTCCATTCGCGGGCTACAGTAATTGCGAACGATTTATTGTAGTAGCTGGTTTTGCTTTTTGGAATGCAGAGTAACTGGGATTTTTGAAATCTAGATGATTTAAGGTGTACAAAATAATTTGTTAAGTATGTCGGGGAACCCATTTTTAGCATCTTAAATAAAAGACAAAGGCTGTGATACAAGCGCCTATCCTTTAGTGTTAATATTTTGTGCTGTTTATAAACTCCAGAGATGTGATCGTATTTTTTTATGTTATAAATGAAACGAATACAGGAATTTTGAGCCCTCTGTAGAGTTTGAGCGAGTGAATCTTTTAAATTGTTATACACAATATCCCCGTAGTCGAAATGAGGACACAGCAGGGTTTTTACCAACATTTCCTTCGTATTAGTAGGGAGACATTTATCGATATATCTAAGGGATTGCAAAGAAGCATAAACTTTCCGACAGACATTTCGGATCTGATATTCCCAACTTAAATGATCATCAAGAATTAAGCCCAAGTTTTTGACTTGTGTATGACGAGGTACTACAACATTGTCTATAAGCACATCAGGAACATATGAACCTTCAAGTTTCTTATGCATTTGAGAAGAGCCAATTATGATGGTTTGTGATTTTGTAGGATTTAAATTGAGTCCGTTTCTCATTGACCATTTGACTACAGATGAAAGTTCATTATTTAATTTATTTATTAGCATTTCTATCTGTGATGGTTTCCCGGAGATATAAATTTGCAGGTCATCCGCGTACATATGATGACTACATTCCGTAAGTTCGTTTGATAGGTCATTCATGTAAATTAAGAAGAACAGTGGACCTAACACGGATCCCTGAGGTACTCCTCGTTGGAGAGGTTTTGGATTGGAGTGCAGATCGTCAACTACTACAATTTGTTGCCTATTGTAGAGATAGCTTGCAATCCAAGAGATGGTGGAATCAGACAAACTTAGATTTTTGCACTTCGCTATTAGGATGTCGTAATCTACAGAGTCGAATGCTTTACTAAAATCTAAAAGAGTTAATACAGTTACGAGGCCATCATCTAGCGCTTTTCGTATGTCTTCAGTTACTTTCAATAAAGCGGTTTGTGTGCTTCTACCTTCTCTAAAGCCGGATTGAAAGTTATCGAGCAGATCTGAGTCGGATACGTGTTTTACAATCTGTTTTCGAACAATTTTTTCCAGAACTTTAGACACTGTCGGCAATATGCTAATTGGGCGATAATTGCAAGACGCCGAGGTCAGTTCAGATTTTGGCAGGGGGCGAACATGTGCAAGCTTCCACGCTTGAGGAAAGGTTCCCGTTGTTAATGAGAAATTAATTAAATGCGTGAGTGCCGGAAGGGCAAATGGTAAAACAAATTTCAATTGTTTGGCTGTGATACCATCGGAGCCATTTGCATTTGATTTTAGTGAAAGAACAATTTTACTAACTTCTTGATGATCAACGTTATGGAAATAAAATTTATCCCTGATAGCAGGTGAGTTGCTCGAAAGTCTCTGTAATGTATTACGCTTGACAGAAGGTGGTATTGGTTTTGAAACATTTACAAAGTAGTCATTAATATCATTCAAGGGCATATCGATAGAAATTTCAGAAGAATTTGCTTTCGTGATTCCGAGGTCTCTCAGTTTGTTCCAAACGTCTTTTGTGTTTGTATTTACTTTAAAGACATCATGATAATATCGAATTTTTGCGTTTCTAATTTTTTGTTTTACGGAATTTCGTAACTTTTTGTACTCTCATTTTCAGAGGTTTTATTACACTTGAAGCGATGGTAAGCTGAGTCGCGTTCCTGCATGAATTGCTTTAATGTATTTGTAAGCCATGGGGCCGCGGGACGTGTCACACGTCGCGTTTTCCATGGTGCATGTTTATCGAAAAGGTTAGAAATAATTTCGTTGAAGACTTCTACTTTACTATTAAGAGATGTTTGACTATAAATGTCATGCCAAGGAGCTTTGGCACTGTCGTCGAACATAGCCTCGGAATTAATATTTTTGTAGTCACGGTAGCGGATAATTTTTTGCTTATATTTAGGACATTTTATAGGGTACACCATAAATAGCAAATCATGCTTTGATACTCCCGAAATAGATATCTGACCGTACATTAATACTTTCGAAGTGTCTGACACAATCGCGTGATCTATCCATGTTTCAGCTCCTAATGCTAAGTGAGTCGGGCCAAATTCTAATATTTGTAAATTGTATGAATTAAAAGTATCAATAAACTTTTCGGCCGAGTTTGTGAGCGGTACCTTCAGATCGCAATTGAAATCACCCATGATTATGATATCCTGATATTTACTTGCGAACTGCGAAAGGGGAATCTCTAATTCGGATAAAACTCCCGTTTTCGGGGGCCAGTAAACAACAGCAACAAGTAAATGTTTCATTCCAATTTGGATTTCTGCAAACATGTATTCCATGCCAGGTAAAGAAGATGTGGAGTGAGCGACTACTTTAACCTTAATGTCATTGCGAACAAACAATGCGACCCCTCCACCCATCTTTTCTTTTAAATTGCTTTTAATTATCGACCTATCATTCCGAAGGAGTTTATAATTAGATACCGATACGAGTCCTGATTTTATTGTAGATTTTAGCCATGTTTCGCTTATTAATAACAGGTCTGGTTTCGTTTCAGTTATAATATTTGAAATTTCGGAGTAATGCTGCTTAAGTGATTGGGCATTTACGTGGAAAACAGACAAGCCACGAGGGAACTTAGACAAAGAAATTTGTAAATCTTGGAGGGTTGCGGGGCTACTTCGAGCAGGTATGGGACTTTCCACGGGGCTGGGGTGAGCCAGTATCCTCTCCACTTCCGGATTAGCACTAAACACAGGTACAGAATTCCTGGAACGCGTGGACTGAGGAAAAGACGGTGTTAAGCTTCGTTGCCACATTTATGAAGATATCCGCGGTGGAAAAAAAAATCAAAAGCAATAAGCAGAAAGGAATTGGAGTTAAATAAGTTGCTTACAATTACACGTGGGGCACTAACTACTTAGAATTAGTCTAATTATTATAAATTTCTTATAACTAATAAATATTCTAGGATAATAGTTAACTATAATTATAAGAATAAGCACACTAGTGAAACAAATAATATAATTAAAATGTTGTAATATAAAATAATATAAGTCTAATATTAGTAATAATAAATTGGAAGTAAAAGTGTTAATAGCAAATATTATGATAATATTAATAATAGTAATAGTAATTCAATAGCACTATAAAAATTAGCAAAAGACGCAAAAAAGTAAAAAATTGTAATTAAAAATATTTTTGTTTTAAGAACGAAAAAATAGTACATAGTCTTTGCTCCTAGTTATGTATACTATCCAGTTCTGCTATAGTTCTGACGCGAACTTTGGAATTTCTCACCTTTACGATGACGATACCATCTGTTGTCCAAACATTCTGTTGGCCGAAACGTTCCACAGCCTTTTTTAACACTTCCAGCCGCATCCTCGTCAGGTCCTCCCGAATTGTGATACCCGTTTTCTTCAAATTTCTTTTGGATGAAAACATTTCCCGGCGCTTCCTATAACTGATGAATTTTACAATTATAGGTCGAGTACCACCATTCGTTTTCCGGCCAACTCGATGACTGCGATCAATATCGCTTAGGTCTAATTGGACACCTATCTTTTTGGCAACATTGACTGCAATGCAGTCGGTGTCCTCGCCATCACGCTCGGGTTCCCCAAAGATCCTTAGGGAGTTTCGCCGCTGGTACTGCTCAAGCTCGTCAGTCCGCTCCTCCAGTTGAAGTTTGAGATCATCGATCTCCTTAGTTTTCTCTAATAGTTTCTCTTCGTAACGAGAAACTAACACCTCCAATTTCTTTTCCACTGCTTCCGAAACAACCTGGGCAATTTTGCTTATGAAAACATCCGATGTCAGGATGCTTTCAATAAGCGAAGCAGAGACAGCGTCATTCGCTTTAGCGTTGCGTGTGGCCATGATGTTCAAAAATTAGAGGTAAAACGAACTTATTTTTATGAAAATTACTTTTAGGAAAAAACTAAAACAATATATTATAAAATTAGCGAATATTGTGGTTATACTTAGCTTATACCAAGCAGACACTGGCGATGTGTGCGGCGCTCTTCACTTACGATCGTACTGCTGAACAAAACTACCTGCTGCGCCGCTCACTGACAACTACCTGCGGTGACCCTCGGAGCGCTTAAGAAATACGTCCTCACAGCTCGAAGACCATGACACGACGAAGGAAAAAACGGGTAGATAAACCTTGTTACTATATATCAAATTATTTCCTCTAACACATGTAACCAGAATTCATGTTTTGTGGATCTTTCATATGGAAAATCCATTGTCGGCAAAACGTCTGTCTCTCTGTCAGTGTTTGTCTGGCAACAACTTGGCATGGCAAAAAATTGGCGAAATTTATAGCTTCCTCTAATATAAAATTATTTTTTCCATACGAGCCCACTCACTCACCCGCATTTTATTCCAGATATTTTGGACATCGTTGCTACTAAAGATACTAATTTCCCGACATACCAAAGTATATTACCAGAGCTCGATTCTATCCACTGTCCGGTGTTAATCTCACTTTTTTGCCAATTGGCAAAATTAATTGGCAAAACAAATGCCAGTTAATTAAAAGGAAATACCAACTGAGAAAAAAGTGTGCCAAGTTAATGCTGCTCAATTACTCGTATCCAAAAAATCTTAATACCTCGAGCGACATTGCCAATGAAATAGGAAAAAATCTCTGAAATGATAATGGCGTCCTTCAAACAATCGACAATGCCTTATCGAATCCCAAAAGGGAAATCAATAGCCTTAAATATAATTAATCTAATTAAAACAAAAATCGTCTGAGACGTTTCTGGCAACGCGCACGGTGATTAAGAAAAAATGTTAATTAGAAAACGCATAAGACAAAAACCCGTCTTGAAAATTACATATATTGAACTACAATAAATTTATTGCGGAAATCCACCCTAACAGAAGGCACCTCTGGTATGCTGTTAAAAGACTAACCAAGGAAAAAGTTAAAACTCCTCCTTTACGACATGGCTCAGAAATAATTTATTCTGACAAAGAAAAATCAGAAATGTTTGCTGCACATTTAGAAAACATATTCAAACCGCATCCCTTTTCCGATGTACAATTTAATGCAGAAGTAGTAAATTACCTCAATACTAACATCTCCACTGCGGCACTTGTCATTAAATTCATTTCCCCTTTATTATTTTATTTATTTAGTCAAAAACAGTTATAAACTGTTTGTGACGTGCTATGGGGAAAAGTTAATTTGAAGTTATATTTATGTCCAGAAGCAAAAAAAGGGGCCATCTCAACATTTGCTCAAGAATCAGGGAAACTGGACGAAAACCTGCTGGCGGTTTGGTGATGAGGGTAATGGGGGTCATTGACTCAGAAGCTGAAGTACAATACTTGTTACGGGTTCTTTACAATTATACAATCCAAATGATATATATGATATGTCCAAATTATATATCCAAATGATATTATATAATGATATATAATACATTAAATGCCATTGTTAGAATTAATATTACTTTCCTTTTGGATGCTCGGTATAGTCTCTAATTGTATAGAAACAGTTGTGAAGCAGAAACGATTTTACTTGGAACTCAAACTTTTGTATGGAATTTAATCGCTTAATATCATCTGGCAAGGTGTTGTAAAATTATGTACATGTATTATATGTGAAAGTTTTGTAGTGAGCAGTTGATACTTCGGAAACCATCTCAGTAATTAAACTTCTAAAATTAAGAAAATCTCTGAGTATAGTGATTAACAACATCTGCATCAAAATGCTGAGTAAACCATCCCTAACGGCTTTAACTGCAATATTTAATGCATCTTTACGATGCAACTATTTTCCTACTGCTTGGAAAAGAGCAGCCATCTTACCAGTCTGCAAACAGTGGAAAAACTCAAGGATAGCTGAAAAGTTTAGACCTATCAGTTTTCTTCCAATTTTATTAAAATTCTACGAACATCTAATCTATACAAGGTTAACAAAATTGTTCAACAATATAAAAGCAATCGCATCGGAACAATTCGGATTCGAAGTAAACCATTCTACAAGCCATCAATTATTACGTATTACTGAAGCCATCGCTCACGGTTTTCACCAAAAGAAACATACAGTGACAGTCTTCCTCCACGTAAGTCAGGCATATGACAGAGTTTGTCACCAAGGCCTCCTATACAAAATGCAAACAGTAGGTATTCTCGAATAGGTACTAAAGATCACGAACAGATAGTTAATAGTTAACGCCAACACAGACACATCTACCCCCGCAGGAGTACCACAGGGTCCAGTTCTCTCTCTCTCTCTCTTACTATTTAATATTTTCAGACATGACATTCCAATCCAAGGCGACTCCAACATCGCTTTATACGCTGATGACATTGCACTATTCACCTCTCAGAGTGATATCATAATAACAAAGGAGAATATTCAAAACGATCTAAACAATTATATCAAATGGACTCAGAAATTGAGAATAAAGATAAATCATTCTAAATGACAACCATAGATATTCACATTATGGCGGTCGAAAACTCCCCCGAACTTATCAGTGGAAATTTCATCCAGGATACGTCTTCAACGGCGAAGTACCTAGGAATATTATTTGACAAAAGACTAACGTGGAAACCTTACATCCACGCAACTGCTACTAAATCTTTGGTCAAAACATCAAAAATCTTCTCTTCAATTATCTCTCGATCTGCCACTAGTATCGAGACCCGAATAAATCTGAACAGATCAATTATTTAACCCACTCTAACCTATGCATATCCAGTATGGGGTTACGTAGCACCTGAGAACCTCCAAAAGTCAGTGGCACTCCAAAATAAGTTCCTTAAAAAGACCCTCAAGGCACTTTGGTTTATCTCATATTCCCAAATTCAGCGCGAGATAAATATATTGCCGTTAAACGAACATATAAGCAAAATAGGTGACTACTTCTATTAAAATCTTTACTCTGTACTCAGTTCCCCAACATTTAATCTGGGCCACCGTGCTTCATGGCCCCTTATTATATCTAGTTTCCACAAGACTGAGACCACAGTAACCTCGTTTTCCTTTTACACCTTTCCTAGCACTACCTTAACTTCAACGTTACACCTCAGACCAAACCTTAAAGCCTGCACAAATCTTCGAACCTTAAGGCGGCTCCACACA
Source organism: Gryllus longicercus (assembly GCA_038098605.1). Taxonomy (NCBI): domain Eukaryota; kingdom Metazoa; phylum Arthropoda; class Insecta; order Orthoptera; family Gryllidae; genus Gryllus; species Gryllus longicercus. The sequence continues at coordinate 239,797 of JAZDUA010000760.1, forward strand.
TTCGGCATTCGCCGAGCAGGAGCTGCCGAGAAGAAATAAATTTAAAAAAAATAAGTGTTTGTCTGTCCATCCATCCGTCCGTCTGTGTTTGTAACTTCGGTCTCGGATTGCGTAAAGAACTCAAGCGTAAAGAACGACAAGCTGGAGCCCCTGCCTAGATCTCGAATAGATTTATGTATTATAATACATACACCGCGCATACATATGTACGCGGAGCGTTTCTCTAATTAATTCGAAACGCAGGGCATTTTCTTCCAATTACGCCCATTTTGAATTGCGCGGCAACGGCGGCGAGTAACGGACGTGACAAGGGAACGAGTCAGGCGCGAGAAGGCGGCGAGACGGGGCGAGACGACGGCAGTGGCAGTGTGGAACAGAACTCTAAGGAGAGCGGAGCGATGTTGGTGCGCGCGGTAAAAGAAGGACAAAATTAAGTTAAATAATGTAAGGGATGTTATCAAGAAGTGAGTTAAGTGTGACAGTGGCAAATGTTAAATAGTGCAAGCTGGTGATCGTGGTATTGGTGTCAGGAACAGTGGTGAAAAAGGGCAGAACTGTGAGCCGCGTGGGTGATAACGGCGTGGGTAGTGGCCACGTGCCGGCGTTATTGTAAAAGGGAAAGCGAAGGAGAATTGGTGGATTGTGCCGCAAGAAAGCATCGAGATAAACTGCCAGGGATAGGCGGACAGTAATATAGAAGCAGTGCCTACTCGATTTGGAAGACACGTGCAACGGTCGGAGTAGAAGCGGAGGCATTGTGCAACCGCTGCAGGGGGCCGGTGCCGCGAGCGTCCACGCCGTCAACCGTCCGAAGGGGCGCCGAGTCGCGCCGAAGGCCGCCGATCGGGGCAGCCGTTGGAAATCATCTGAGATGAAACGAACTATTTTTGGTATTCAAGGTATTGTAAAATCTAAGATCATGGGTATAGTTTTGGTACCAAAACAGGGAGTAATGAAATTGAAATCGATGTACTAAATGTGTAATTTCAGTAATAAATTGCTTGTTTGTTTAAAGAAAATTATAATTGAGTTCTTCAAATGTTCTTGTCAAACCTTACGAGACCCATTCACGAACCAAGACACCTGTCCTTTCTAAAATTAAATGTGAAAAGTACCGCAAACCAGGTACGTCACAATATATATATATATATATATATATATATATATATATATATATATATATGTGTGTGTGTGTGTGTGTGTGTGTGTGTGTAAATAATAGTCATAGAAGTAAGAATTTACACTAAGCCAAATGGCAACTGAAATGTATATCTGTATGTATAAATTTATATATTAGATTAAAAAATAAATATTTGTGTTAAAAGAGAACGTTGCAGGTCTAGTTTTCGTTGAAACCACTGATTTTTCGAAAATTGCAAAATTAATTTTCTTCGTTGTCTTGCTGGAACTACAATATTGAATAAAGATTTTTTTCTGTAATAAAATCTGTTCTTCACAAAGTAATCTTAAAATACTGACGTACAATTATTCGAAAATATGAGTTTCGCGTAACTTTGCATGAAATTTAGGCAATTTTTAAATAATTACTTTCTCATAAACGCCTACAAATATTTTTAAATTTTCTCTTTGTATGTTTCAAAGAACGGTATTAAAAGTGGCGCTGGTCCCATTTTTAGCGAAATCTGCATTTTCGAAAATTACAAAAAGATAACTTTGCAAAAGTACAATATTGAAGAGAGGTTTTTGTCTTAAATGAAATCTATTCTAAAATATTATTTATTTAAAAAAGGCCATGTAAAATGTTTTTTGAAGGTGTAGTCTTTGCGTAAGTTTTACTTAAACTTAAAGCATTTTATAAAAAAAATACATTTTTTCATAAATGACTATTTTTCGACAGAGAGAGAGAGCAAAATACTTAAAAATGGCTGAATCTAATTTTCGTTGAACTCTCTGAATTTTGGAAAATTTCGTGTTAGAAATAATGGGAGAGGTTATTAGATTTTTAAACGACGGCAAAAGTGTGTATGGTTGAGTGACTAAATTGGGCATCGGTGAAGCGTGTCGCGAGTTAACACAATGAGCTAGAATTCGTGTCTCGTCACAAAGAAAAAAAAAGTTTTCTTTTTGGAAACACTTTTATAGGTTCATGTTGTAGTATAATTTTGCTAAGCCGTTACAAAATATTGCGATAAAGCATGTGCTGTTATAGCACTACTAGTTTTTTATTTTTTTTTCGAATTCAGCAAAATACCCTTAAAATTGGCACAGGTCTCATTTTAGTTGAACCCTTTGAATTTTCGATAATTGCAAAATTTGTAGCAATTCGGGAAAGTATATGTTGAGGTAGCATCACTATTTTCAACTATTTTTCTCAACGCTGCTAGTCAATTGATGACGACACCACTAACGCAAACACTAATTTGCTAACACAAATTCTCGGAAGGTGATTTTGCAACCTTCCGCGCCATCTGGGCTGGCTCATGCATAAATATCTCAGCAAGATTTGCACGATAAGGAGCATACAATTAATTCAATTTTTCTTCGACATAATCTAATTGAAAAAGGAAATCAATATGCATCTAATAAATATGAAGACTAGTCAGTTACTTGTGACATACTCTGTTAGACGTGAAAGTAGTTGGCACATGATGTAGATTCTGATTAATATATTCAGAGCATGCAGGTAGTGTACAGTATATCCTATGCTGAGAGGAACGTTTTTATTTGTTTATTTGTTTTATTTGTATTCTTACTAAGTCATGGAGAAGCATGTGAAAATGATTGTCAAAATAACTAGTTCATTTAGTACATCAAGACACATTGCGATAATTAAGAATGGTTTATTTCAATAATATTTTTGCCTTCTTTTCAACATTATGTCCCAATACTCATGACCTTTTTGCATATTTCTTTTAGCTTCCGTATGTTTCTAGCATAAAGTCTTTGAGTTTCTATCGGAACCACGTTTGCATATCATATTCCACTTCCTCGCCTAAGGCAATTTTTCCCACGTAAACCTTCTTAATGGTGTGCAAATAAATGAAAGTTCGACGATGCAGAATCTGGATAATAAGGGAGATTTGGAACCTCTCAGCCCAGTTTCGACGCCTCATTTCAATATGGGGGTCCTCAGTTGCCTTGGCACCCTCCTCGCGCAAATTTTCTCGTATTGCATGTGATTTTGAATAATGTTCCGTACTTTCTACCTCTTCTTTAGCTATTGTTTCGACAGTGAAACGTCTGTTATCTCGGATTACTGCGCTAATGCGTGACCTGCGGATGGGAGTTTCGACTTTGACCAGTTGTTCATTTCGCTGCAAATTCATCAATGACGCTTTTTTGTTATTTAAGGTCGCATCAACATTTAGGACATTAGCGACCACTATTTGATTTAACGTTATGGTAACTATGAAGATGACATGATATGGTGATGATATCAAATACGGAAGGACGAACCCAAATACAACCATGCCCGAGGGGGCATGTCTTTCAGTTCGAGATCGCTACGACATTACTGCCTTAACGAACTCGGCCACCCGGACGACTAATGACACTTATCACCACTTTTAAGGAGTTATACCCATTTGTAAATGTTGAAACGGTTAACGCATTTATCTCCGTCTACTTCTAACATCCTTCCGCGAATTTCACTCCTGCTTCGAAACTTCGAATTATTACACATTAATCTTTCGATGTGGGATTCTCGAGCGGTTCCCCAACCCTAAGTTCGTGGAAAGAAGGAAGAATCGTCACGAAACTGTAGGAGGAAGACTCTCGTTTTCCAAAACCTGCAATGATCTATAAACCAGAACGAAAATATATGGAAAGAGCACGCCCAGTGAAGGAAAGAAATCGTTAAAATACCACACCAGACCAGACAATGCCTAATCCGTGAAATGTAGCGGAAGAAAAATGTTCATTAATGCGATGTTTCATTGAATTTGTCTTCACCTATTAACTTTCTAACATACTTTCAACTGCCTCTATCTTTTTTTAAAACTAATGACTTCTGTGTCAATGATCGAAATGAAATTCATCAAAAAAATCACAAACATTTGATAACTTTTCAAATGAGAGTCACCGCAATTGGTTTAGTTAACAGGATATATATCGCTGCATCAAATCGGAAGTAATGTAAGAATGTTCTTTCTGCATGTAAGCATTCATTGGCCTTAAAAATATATTGTTATTGTTCAGCCCGGCGTTGGTAAATAGCTCAATTCTTAGAGATTTTAACCCCAAATTTTCTCTTGCTGGCTAATTTCTGCACACACCATGTTCAAACGGTTTTCGGCAATTACGTTTTGGCTTTCGAACGCTGTTCACATAAACAAAATAAGTCTTTAGTTACCCCGACCTTTTCCGATAGTCGCAATCACACTTGCTCCGCCGCATTTGCTTTTGTAAACAAGAAATCAGCTGCATCGTCTAGACGAGACGTAGGATAAGCCACTCATAACATTTTTCTTTCTTTGGTATAAGAAACGCTAATGCCCGCCCTTGCGTTTGCAAATCGAGGATATGAACCGCTGGCTTTCACCCAGTAGCCAACTACCGCCAACTAACTGAATACAAACGGCTCTCGGAAGACATGTTTTGACTTTTGCACGTAGGCCACATAAACAAAGCGTGTTGTTGGTCGGAGGCGCGCCGGGAGCGGCGGTCGAGCGCCTGTGGAGTACGGTGTGCGGACGGGCAGCGGGGCAGGGCGGTGTGGGCGGGGGGCGGGGAGGAGGGAGCGCCCGCGGCGTGCACGCGATTAGAGGAACGAGCCCGGCCCCAGCAGATGCCGCCGATAAGACCCGCGGTCCCCGCCCCCGCCCCCGCCAGCGCGCCCGGTGCCCAGCGCCACCGCTGGCCGCGCGCCAGGAGGCGGGGCCCGCCGCGGGCCATGCCACGCCACGCCACGCCACGCCGTGCCACGCCACGTCACGCACGCGGAAGGACGAAGGAATGAGGCCCGTACTGGTTCTCCGCGTACTTTGTGTACTTTGTGTAAGTCAATACGCCACGCAGTTCAAGTTCCACGCCGTTTCGCGCATACGCGGGAGGGCGTAGATAGGCAGTCTTTATTGGTTCTTTGGGAACAGTCGAGCACCACGCAGTTTCACGCCGTACGCGTAAAAACGCATACATGTAGCCAGTACTGGTTCTCCGCATACTTCGTTTGTGTACTTTGTGTACAGTCAATACGCCACGCAGTTCAAGTTTCACGCCGTTTCGCGCATACGTGGTAGGACGTAGATATACCATCCTTATTGGTTCACCAGGTACTTTGTTCATTGTGAACAATTAATACGCGGTGCAGTTCAAGCCCCCACACCGTTTCGCACTGTACGGGGAAGGACGCACACATGTGTCCAGTGCTGGTTCCCCGCGTACTTTGTTTATTGTGAACAACCAATACGCGACGCAGTTCAAGCGCGAGGCCACATCTTTCCATATCCGCATTCGGAAGGACGCGCACATGTGTCCTGTACTGGTTCGCCGCTTTACATTGTTTATTGTGAACAATCAATACGCGACTCAGTACAAGAGCTACGTCGAGCCGCACCGCCTACGGAAAGACGCAGTCGTGAAGATTATTTATTGTGAACAATCAATACACTACTCAGTTCAAGAGCCACGATGAGCCGCATCGCATACGGAAGGGCGAGTTATGTGCCCCCTGTACTGGTTCGCAGCGAAGATTATTTATTGTGAACAATCAATGCGCGACACACTTCAAGCGTCACGCCGACCGTGCCGCACTCGAAGGACGCAGGCATTCCGCCCCTACTGGTTTACTCGGTTTATTGTGTACAATCAATGCACGACGCAGTTCTGGCGTCACGCCATGTCGCACCGCACATGGAAGGACGAAGACCTGCGGCCCATGTTGGTTAGCGGAGTGGTTTGTTTATTGGGTACGACCAATATACTTTGAAGTTAAAGATGTGGCGACTGTTCAAAATATTGGACACGATCAAATAGTTTTTGCTGTCTGTTGTGTTATGCCACCCTTGCAGTCCGTGGCTATTATCGCTGTCTGTATGTCTCATCAGTCGCGGTGTAGGATGAGACAGTCTGAGTCAACTTGTGGGGCATGACTCATTCTGAGCGTACTCGCATTTGCAGTTAATCACGAAGGCATTTTTAACATCATACTTCTCTAGAGCGTTCAGCGAAAATTAGACCTGCGTCACTTTCAAGTGCACATTGTGGTATCCGAGGAAAAGTTTAGTAAAAAATGGAGAAAATCATCTGAACTGTTTAGACGCTAGCGTTGACCACAGAAAGACAGACCGAAAGGCGTTTTGTCGTACACCAATTTTTCGGTATCAATGACTCACCAAACGTGATTCTCACTACACAACTTGTTAGAAGTAGTAATTTACTACATATAGAAACATGATTTATCCTCTTTCTTGATACCTGGGCCCCATAAGAGTTTTTGTCTGACGAGATATCGTCACTTTTCGTAACGGACTTACAATAATTTCTCTTTCTACATAAATGCATAGAAGGCGAGAATGTTAAAACTGCCGTTTTAGGGAAATTTCCAGCCGACTTGATGTTTTCTTATAAAAACTTTTCATCGATGCTGAATATAAAATGTATCTTTATTTGTTGACTTATTGTCAATATTTATCTTCAGGAAGGTACATCTTCAGTGGAGCATATGGGTGACAAAAGAAAGAAAATTGCATGACAGCTATCTTTATCAAATTCAGAGTGTTTTAATGTTTGCAGAAGCAAATCAATTAATGCAGGTCATTCACCAGCAAATTTAGAGTATAACAGGGTTATTTTTTTTAAATTTATTTTCTGCATAATTTACAATCTGTTCCTATCGGAACAATAAGCAAATGGTGTCAACAGATACATTTCAGACGTGAACATTTTATGACAATGAAAAATTTCATTTACAAAATCGGTATGGCAAATCTAAAATACTCTCTCTCCTCAGTCTATACACATGCTCACTGTTATCTAGAAGGCTTGTTGAGAGGTGATTTGGGTGGTTGTACAATCTTCTCTGGTATGCTAGGCTCTTCGTGGCGATTACTTCCTCCAGTGAGATGATGTCCAGGTCTCTGTATATCGTCTTGTTTGTCACGTACCATGGTGCGTTGCATAGTTTTCTTAGTGTTTTAGCTTCGAATCTTTTTAGAATTTCTAGATTCGATTTACTGGAAGAGCCCCACAATTCAATACCATAGGTCCATGTTGGTTTGATTATAGTTTTATAAATCTGTACTTTGTTTTGCAAGGACAGCTTTGATTGTCTGTTTATTAGCCATGACAATTTGAGGACTTTAAGTTGCGCTTCTTTTCTCTTAGTTTTGATGTGGGTTTTCCAAGTCAGGCGTCTATCCAAATGCAGTCCAAGATATTTGATTGTATCAGCTTCGTGGAGTTCTGTGTTGTTTAGTTTTACTTTTGGGCAGTTTTCTTTTCTTAGTGAGAATGTTATATGTTTTGATTTTGTTTCATTTACGGTGACTCGCCAACGATGACTCCAATCTTCGATTTTGTTTAGATGTTCTTGAAGATGTTGTGATGCGCAGGAGGGGTCTTCATTTGCAGAAAGAATAGCTGTGTCGTCTGCAAAGGTGGCTATTGTAGTTCTTTCTGTAGTTGGTAAGTCTGAAGTTGATATAAGATATAAAAAAGGTCCAAGAATACTTCCTTGTGGCACTCCTGCAGAAATAGGTTGGAATTCCGATAGAGCGTCCTGATATTTCACTTGAAATAGGCGAT